>ML976992.1:181266-244286 GCA_010015675.1 Byssothecium circinans | reverse complement strand
ACAATTTGCTCGATTTGGATGGTCCGGATACTTTTGTCTTGGCACTGTAGGTATAGGGCCATTGCTTGAGCAGGGAATGGATGGAATCTAAGATAAATGGTGCAGTGGTCTGGCAATCCTCTTGGTTATCGACGCCTGCAGAGTGGCGTTTTGAGTCATTGATGCATTGAGGTTTGAATGGTGATGCAAAATACGCCAGAAGCATCGTCAGGACAATAGAAAAAATGGAGTATACAAGTTTGGCGCCCCCACCAAGGAGTGAGTTGCTGAGATATCAGGCGGGCGGTAGGAGTGTAGCCGTCGTCCTCACCATCGCTGAGATGTTGTATGCTGGGATTGTCACTTTGCATCACTAGATAGAGCTAGTATGTGACAGCAATCACTTGTCTATGCACACAACCGGCTGCAGCTGATACCACTCCCAGTGAGGTTGAGGTCAAGGTTTATTTCAGTGGACTCAGGCGTCAGAGTTGGGGTTGAGGTTCGGATGAGGCTGAGATGACTAAGCTTAAGGTGACACCAACCAACTGATCGCTGCTTCCCGACACATGCGACGTCGCACGGGCTATATGCGGTGAATTGACTGCATTACCTGTGCAGTGCCGCCATGGTCAACTCAAAACGCCTCCTTTGCCTTTACATATATACATAGCGTCTGTCCAACGTTTGTTCAATGCTGCCTCGCGTGGTAGTCGGGCCCCTCCAACCTCATCGACCAAACCTAGCGCCACCATGGCTCGATTTCGCGTCCGCCACATCGCTCTCTGCGCCGTCCTCGTTATCCTCCTCTACCACATCCTTCCACACGAGAGCGGAGTCCAGGACCCGATCCCTCATCATGCTGGCGGAGCACCGAATGCAGGCACTGCCGGATTGGCGGCCTACATGAACGATCCGAAGCATGTCCCAACCATCAAGCCAAGAGAGAGCAGCTTTTCCTGGAACACGGTCAAGCTACTCAAGCAACCCGAGCTCACGCCCAAGCTCCCGCCGCCCGTTACTAAACGACCGCGCATCCAACACCGGTTCACGAGGGACCCGCCGCAGGTAGCATCTAAGCAGGAACACAGGAGACAAGAAGTCCTACGAGTGACGAAGAAGGCGTGGGGTGCATATAAGGAGCATGCGTGGATGAAAGATGCGTTGAAGCCGCTGAGCGGAGAGTTTGTAGATCAATTTTCGGGATGGGCGGCCACGCTGGTGGATAGTCTGGATACGCTTTGGATGATGGGATTGAGGGATGAGTTTTACGAGGCCGTGGCTGCGGTGGCGACGATTGATTTTGGCAAGAGTACGAGCTACATGGTGAATACTTTTGAGACGAATATCCGATATCTTGGTGGGCTTATAGCGGCGTATGATTTGAGCGGGCACGAGGTGCTGAAGAAGAAGGCTATTGAGGTGGGAGACCTGTTGTATGTGGGATTCAACACAGATAGCAAGATGCCGGTTGATATGATTAACTTTGAGAGGGCGAAAGAGGGGACTGGGCTAGTTGTAGAGGATGGTGTTGTGTCGGCGTCGCCTGGAACCATCACATTGGAGTTCAGCAGGCTCAGTCAGATCACAGGCGATGACAAGTATTACGCCGCAGTATCGAGCGTAATGGACCTCTTCGCCGCCCATCAAAACGAGACGAAACTCCCGGGAATGTGGCCGATGATGGTCAACATGAGGACTCAAGACGTCGTTTCCGGCTACCAGTTCACCATCGGTGGCAATGCAGACTCGCTATATGAATACCTACCGAAAGCGTACGCTCTTCTCGGATCTTCCGATCCCAGCACGAAAAAGTACGAGATCATGAGCCGCACCTTCATGGACACTGCTATGAACAATCTCTTCTTCCATCCCATGATACCTGGCGACGAAGACATTTTAGTCTCTGGCAACGTTGATGTACTCGATACCGGTCCCAGTCTCGATCCTGAAAGCGAGCATCTTTCATGCTTCATTGGCGGGCTTTATGCCCTCGGCGGCCGTCTACTAGAGAATGCAAAGTACGTCGAGACTGGAGCCAAGCTCGCCCGCGGTTGCGCATACGCCTACAAGTCTATGGCTAGTGGCATCATGCCCGAGCGATACAACATGGTCAAGTGCCCCGGTTCAGACCCCAAACAACCCTGTAAATGGGACCAAACCCTCTGGGACATGGAACGCCAAAAGCGTACCCAGTACAAAGACCACCTACCTCTCGGCTTCACGACCGCGAAAGATCCCCGCTATATCCTCCGTCCCGAAGCCATTGAATCCATCTTCATCTTATGGCGTATCACAGGCGAGGAAGAGTGGAGAGAGACTGCCTGGCGCATGTTTGAGGCTGTGGTCAAGGCTACGGAGACGGATCTTGCGAATGCAGCGGTTGAGGACGTTACTGTAGAGGGAGGAGGGGCGAAGACGGACTATATGGAGAGCTTTTGGATCGCGGAGACGTTGAAGTATTTTTATTTGTGTTTTGCGAATACGGACTTGGTTTCGCTGGATGAGTTTGTGCTAAATACTGAGGCGCATCCTTTTAAGTTGTCTAAAGCCCAGAGTTAAGCTCTAGGTTTTCGAAGGTGAAGGGAATGAATAACTAGGGCAGAAGACGAAAAACGGCAAAATCTATAGATTTCTTCTTGTATGATGTTTGTAGTAGTGTAGCAAAAGGAAAGCCGGATTAAGGAAGTAAAATATGTCATACGCCGCATATGATCATATGTGTCTGTTCGAATTGGCTTGAGTAATACTAATCATGATGGAGGTATCGTAGGTGGCGTTAGAGGCCCAGGAAGGTCTGTGCGTCGGAGATAACTTTTTTGACGAGGCACCTCGAAGAAGACTCCTTTCGACATTCGATACAATTGCACCACCGTCATCGCTTCTATTAAGCTGGCAAAAAGCAGGAGATGACGAGAGTGCTTGAGCGCTCGGGGATGATAAAGCAATGCGATGGCTGCAGACGATAAACTCACAATACACTTGTTTGTTAACCCTTCACATGTAGGACATTTGGAAGGTTCTAATATCATGCAAGCTTCTTTCGGATCATCGATTGGCATCTCTAGCTCTCATACGTACTGACTTCACAATGGCCACTCCACAATCAGCTACACGGCTCGTAGCTCGGCGCCTCAACCAGCCATCAGCGCGCTTTCGACCGCGAAGCATCGATCACGTGACTCGACTCTCCATGGACCCCAGACTGTGGGAACAAACGCAGCTGCAAAATCATGGCCCACCAAGGACGAGAGCACAAAAATCTATAGACCAAAAGCTTAAGATTGTAGAGGCGCGAGTCCTGGGAAGGAAGTTCAATGGTGTTACTCTGCCCAAGTACGAAAAGCCTAGCCAAGGAGAGGGTGAGGAAAGGAAAACGCGAAGGAACTTCCTACTCGCCGCCCTCGAGTCAAATCGAACGTATCAAAAGATATACAATTGGAGTCGGATAGAGCATTTTCTCCTTTGGATCAACGGTTTCCCACGCCAACATTACGGTCCCAGCGCTGTGATCCCGGACCTCTTCGTTCGCCGCGACCTGCACTACTACCATCTCGAAAACAATAAAATAAAGTACCTTTTCCCCGAACCGGACATGTACCACAGTATATTTGACGTCGGTGCACGCGTCAGCAAGGTAGAGGACATCATCGGCTACAAGTTCAAGAACAAGATCCTCTGCATCGAAGCGATCAAACTATCAGGCATGAACGTGCCAGTCTACTTCGACGGCATCCTCTGGCCCGTTCGACAGAACAAGCGTCTCGCGCTCATGGGCGACCGAACACTCAACATGGCGCTCTGCGAAATGTGGTACGAGAGCGGAAACAGCAACTCGCAATACGCCCTCATGTCTTCTCAAGTCGTTGCCCGCTCGGCTCTCTACGCCACGGGCAAACCTCTCGGCTTCGACGAATCGTGTTTCCTGATGCCGCCTGGCTCATTCAAGGCGAGCCAGGACCAAATCGCTGAAACGTTTGAGGCTGTCGTTGGGGCCGTGTATCTTGATACGGGGAAGCAGTATGATGAGGTTTACAAGTTAATTCATCGGTTGGGCTTGGATCGGCATGAGGCGTTGAAGACGCCAGAGGAGCTGGAGGAGGAGGAGAGGCTCAGGGTTCTCGGGCGGAGAGCGAAGAGGCGTGAGCGGAGGGAGGCGAGAAAGATGGAGGAGGCTCAGACTTCGGTTTGGCAGAGGCTGAGGGAATTGTGGAGTGGGAAGCAGGGTATGCATGAAGGGAAGGATCGTGAGAAGAAGGGGTTAAAGAGGGAGGAGGCGAGGCTCGGTGTTCTCGAGCGGAGAGCGGAGAAGATTGAGCATGGGGAAATGAGGGAGGAGGCAGGAAAGACGGAGGCTCCGACTTCGGTTTGGCAGAGGTTGAGGAAATCGTGGATTGGGAAGCAGGGTATGTATGAAGCGAAGGATCGTGAGGAGCAGGCGCGGCGCGAGAAGGTGGAGGAAAAACAAGAGAAGATGAAGATGGAACAGGAGAAGATAAAGGAGGAAAAAGAGAAGATCAAGACGCAGCAGGACGAGAATGTACCAGAAAAGGAAGTGCAGAAGAAGGGAGTGGAGAAGGACGTGCGGGAGGAAACAGAGAAAGGGGTGCTGGAGGAAGCGCAGAAAGAAGCGCAGGAGGACAAGTCCGAGCAACGGAAGAGAGATACGGAGGCGCTAGATGAAAACAACGTAGCACAGAAGAGTGAGGTGAAGGAGGATACGCATGAAAAGAAAAGGATGCCGCAGGAGAAGAAGGTGGCGCCGAAGAGCGAGGGCACGGTAGAAACGAAGCAGAAGGAGAAGAAAGTGGCGCGGAAGAGTGAGGGTGAGGCAGAAACGAAGCAGAAGGAGAAGAAAGTGGCATCGAAGAGCGAGGGCGAGGTAGAAACGAAACAGAAGGAGAAGATTGTGGCACCGAAGAGCGCAGGCATTAAAGGGGCGGATCAGGAGAAGAAGAAGAACCCGCGGGAACAGGTGGTAGTACATAAAGGCGAGCCCAAGGTAAACGGTAACGAGGAGTCGGGGGCGCAGAAGGGTATGCCGAAGCTCGCGACGGATAAAGAGAGGGGAGTACAACCACAACAAGTTACCGTGACACATGAGTGCGGAGAGACGAAAATACGTGAGGTTGCGCCGAGAAAGGTAGAAGAACGAAAGAGCGACAAGGTAGAGCAGAAGGATGTTCAGGCGCAGAATGAGGAATCGGAAGGAGGGAAGAATGTTCAGGCGCAGAATGAAAAATCAGAAGGAGAGAAGAACGTCCAGGCAAAGGTTACGACCAGATTTTTAATACGGAAGACATCAATAAAACCTCAGCCAGTAAGTCAGGAAGAGTTGGACATGATGATGCAGGAGAGGGTGCAGGAGGTCAAAGAAACAAAGAGGAAGCACGGCGTGAAACCAGACAACATTAAAGCACACAAAAAGCTTGCGGAAGCGAACGTAGAGGGGGCAGATGCGGTTGATGTAGGCCATATCGCTGGATCCGAAGACATGAAGGTGTCTCCTACTCACTTGACGGCGAAGCAAATTAAGCGAGTACAATGGAGAGAAAGGAAACGATCTAACAGAGCTAAACTCAGACAAGAGAAGGCTATACTCCGGAAGGCCGAAGCAAAACAGGCAGCTGTACAGGAAGTTGAGGCGCTCGTAGAGATGATGCATATGAGTGAGCTTGAGAATGCTCCAACGGAGCCTGTGACCATCTTTCGGGACCAACTAGTTCCCACGAGGATCAAAGCTGACCAGAGGAAGCAAGTCAGGAGCGGGACTGACAGCGTGGATACAACTACAGAGCAGCCAAATGTTTCAGAGGAGAATCTTGCCACTAATTCCGGAATGAAGACCAGCATTAACTCTACCGACGCTGCTGCGCCAGAACTCGACCCTGAGCGAATTGAGAAGTCCGATCATAACAAGACCGTTGGCAAGGACACCATTGTGGAACCGGAATCCGAAAAGACCGAAGAGCCTGTTGCTATTCAACACGACATAGCAGGCGCCGAGATCAACTTGCAGATAGACAATGAGTCCGATATACAAACAAGAACAGAAAGATCCGAGGGTCAGCAGAAATGGTTTAATAGCGGAATGCCTAGACTTCCAAACAGTGACCACTTCAACTCGACCGAAAATACTAAGGTTGTCAGGCCTGCAAGCGAATTAAGAATCATCGAAGGAGCTCAGGCTGTTATCGAGGTGGAGCATGCCAGTCAGAACGTGGTCCACACTTTCGATCTTACTAAGTCCGATATCGTAACTCAGGTCGAGGATGTCGACGTTGCAGCTACGGGCGATATGGAAGATATGAGCGAATCCTATGGTATAGAGGAGATGGACACTGTCGCCAGCAAGTCCGCAAGTGGATCAGACGGTGCGATCGAGACCGGTTTCACAAACGAAGTCGAATCCATCAACACCACAACCATAAGTCCAACAGATACTGCAAGCGATTCGAACAGTACCAATAATGGCAAGCCTACCAGCATCACATCTGCAAGCGATATGGACGTTATCAAGGACAGCAGTTCCTCAAACTCTGTCAAACCTACCAGCACCATATCCACAATTGAGACCGACGCTACGAACACCCCTGGCTCTACCGACGAAGCCCTACCTACGTTCTCTTCCGTTTTTGAATCTGGTCTGTCTACGTTCGAGGCCAGTAATGAGGTCGCTGTGGGATCCACCGAGACGGAATCTGCCAACAATCTCCTCGAAAATCATCGCAGCGCGACCAAGGACGGTACAGACGTGGCCAAGTCATCGAGGACAATCGACAATGTCAATCTCATCCCTGCTTTCTTAGCGCTCAAAGACACCGCTAAAGATAAACGCGCAGAGGTCGGCAGCAGCAATGTCACCAACCTGACCGGCCACGAATAACGCTACCAAGCCGTATGCTCACGCCTCAGAGATCCTACTCGGAACCTCACCTCTCAAGCAAAAGCCCACCGCCTCCTCTCGATTCCATCCACAGTTGCCGACCAGACACTCCTTTGCATCGAAACGGGCCAATTCCGCTTTTTCGTAGCGTCAAAGCCAAGCTCGAAAAGAGAAGGGCTGGGGCGAGGAAATCAACCGGCGGTAAGAACGGAGAAAGACATGGAAGTTCAAGGACTTGTGTTTAGGTAGGAAGAATTGCGGACGAGTTGTGTAGTTATCAGTGGGGGAGTGGGATGGGGAGGAAAGGAAAAGGAGGGAGCAAAGACAGAGGATCTAGAATCCTATGCCGTTCGGAATATGTATTGAGTATTGTGCGAAGGACGCAAAGATGTAAGATTATGGGCATTGTGATGGCGTTTTGTGCTGGTTGTAGCATTTTTGCGGCGGCTGCATTGGTGTTTGATGGTCTTTTTTGGCAACGTTTGTCTGTTAGGGATATATGTACTATATATAGATGTGTTGATAGTGTAGGATATGTGAGAGCGATCATGTCTGCCGTGTCATTGTTTCCCCATGGCATGGATTGATTCCGAGTTGTTTATAACTGGATATGAGAGAGACAGGATTGCAAGTCCGAATGTGTGAATATGGGTATCAAATTGTCTTGAAATATCTACTCAGTACAAAACTCCATTTGCAATGCCACCGTTCTTCCCACCCCCTCTGTTATACACGCTCACGCTGGATGTTTGCGGAACCAGCTTCATCGTCTGAAGGTACATCCGCGCTTCCCACGGCCAACCATGCATGACCAGTTTAAAACTTCTGACGACCCAGTGTCGGCTTCCAGTCCAAAGGATAGGACTCTTCCGTAGCCTGCTCATCTTGCTTCCAAATCTTGATACTCTTATCGCTTTCTCCCGTAATAAGGCGCAGACCAGTCTTGTCAAAAGTAGAGCACATGATGCCAGCTTCTGCATCAAGTGAACCAGGTTGCGCAATCGAATCCGTGCTCTGAAAACGATGGCCCGTCTTCCAGTCCCAAAACGATACACTGCCGTCGTCGGCGCCGGAGAACATGACGTTGTCTTCGTTGACAGAGAGTGTGTTGATGATTGCGTTGTGGCCCGAAAAGTTCTGCATGAAGGCTCCTTCGGGGCATTTCCACTGCTTTATCGAGGCTGCAGATCCAGAGGCGAATGTGAATTCCGTGGGGTGGATGGAAAGCGCGCGCACGGATTTCTTGTGGTGTGTCAAAACGGCCATTGTCTTGTTCGCTGCTAGATCCCATAGTCGTATCGTCGAGTCCATGGAGCCTGTGATGACCTGCGGATCGGCTTCTTGACACTGTAAGTCTGCGATCGTGCCCTTGTGACCACTCATGACGTGTACGTTAGTGCGAGTCCTCATGTCCCACACCCTCGCCACTCCGTCTCGTCCTCCGGTGACCAATACATCGAGTGTAGGGTGTAGGCTCAGCGAGTAGACGCCGGAAAGGTGGCCGTGGTAGTGTCGGATGACCTTGTTCGTCTCCAGATCCCAGCACTTGACCATTTTATCCTCGCCGCAAGAGAAAAGGTAAGGATGTCGAGGAGAGACGGCAAGGCCGCGAACAGCGCTGATGTGCCCCGTCAATGTCAACTTCAGACGACCACTAGCCAAATCCCAGATCTTGATCGTTCGATCCGCGGCTCCAGTCGCGAACCATTGATTGTCCGGTTCTACCGCTACTGAGCGCACCCAGCCCATATGCCCACTGATGACCCTCATGACCTTCCACGGCGCATGCCACTCGGGCTTCACCTGCTTGACTGTGTCCTTCCTCACCAATGCGTTTGACGGCGTATCCCGCATCGGTGTGGGCCCATTCGCATTTGGCGCTGCGCCTTTACCGCTCCTCACCGTCAAAGCCATTGTCTGCGCATCTTTCGCCTTGCCCGCCTTCTCAGAGGATGCTTCTATCATCTTCCGCACCTTGGGATCTGAGGCCTGTTCCTCCGCATTCGCATTCTTTATTTTCCGCCTTTTTTCTGCCGCTGTGGAGGCTGCGACCGCCATTTTTGTTGCAAGCGCGGGTGGGAGCTCGGCCACATTGTGGTATTCTTGGTGGATGCGTGTTGTTATTCGCGTGCTTTCGAGGCTTATGTCGGGGTATGCGAGGGTGTCTGCAGCGAAGATTTCGCGGGTTCGTTTCGCGGAGGTGCGGGCAAGCTGATCTGCTATTATTTCGGCCATGGTGAGGGGCTGTGGTGGGTTGGACTAAGAGCGATAATGCTGTCAGTCGCGATGATAACTTTCTTCGCGCGGTTCCATGAGATTGAAGAAGGCTGATTACGTAACCTTGATGATGTAATGACGCTAGTGAATAACGATAGCGAACATTAAAAGCTGGGATCCCAAACTTCACCCCACTCTCTGTCAGTACAACAAACTCAAGTTTATCAGCAGCACACATGCGATTGGACTTTTTGATATACATCTGGTCCAATCGTGTATATAAATAATGCGCCTTCCCCCGTCCGCTCACCTTCGTTCCTTGTTTGGAGCTGACCATGGGTCAGAAGGCCTTATTTCTTGATGGCTCCATATCAATGGGTTGCCCATGGTCGTTCACTTCACCTCAACCTAAACTCGTTTGCACCTACCATGGAGTAAGAGACTAGGTGACTTGTTTGCGTCAGGTAACTCTAGTTTACAAGCTCCAGGTCATGACCAATCCCAGCCTAGCTCTGGGTGAGCATCAATCACTGTATTAGGATTGCGCCTACTCCGATTCTACGTAGTAAAGGTGAAAGTCGCTTTTCCGGCCATCGTGAGGTCGCAAGCCTTTGAAGGACTTAACCCCCGCGGCGTCTTCTACAGCGACCTTCTCTCCTCTGCATGCGAAATACGATGGGGATCACGAAAAAGGAGCACACTTTCCCATCCTTTAGCACTCCCGGACGAAAACCGGTAAGCTTGAAAAGACAAGCGAGACGAGAGGAGATAGCGAAAGAAGGGGCATGGAAGCGGACAGCCAGGGTAGCAGGAGCCACAAGAGGTGGACTGAACCTCAGCACCGAAGAATGGAAAAATATTCTCCAACAGTCAAAACTGCTACTCTTGTTCAATCTCCAAGTGACGACACGAGACACCAAAGAGATGATGGCCGATATGAACACTGCGTCGACCGCCGCGCAGATCCTGAAAGCCGCACGCGAACATGTGGACACCTGCCAAAGGACAGTCCTCAAATCCGTAAGCCTGCCCCTCCTGAGAACTCGAGTGGCTTGCTATTTGACTGACATACTATCCTAGATTAATCGTGCAATCATCGATGGAGCGTTGGAATAAGGCGCTTAACCTTCTGGAGCTAAACACTATTATTCACAAACGGGTTGCGGCCACAATGGTGGACCCTTTCAAAAGCGTCATCGATATCAGGAACCTTCTCTCCGACGACACAGTAGACAACTTTCTACAGACAGTTTTCTCGTTCACTGCCGAAATAATCGAGTCACAGCGGGTTTCCAGAACTTTTGCAAGAAACCATCATTCAAGCCCGATTGTGACTTCAGACACATCTACAAAGAGCTCCAACAGGGAGTGGAAGCCACAAGCGGACTTTCCGGACGTCGTGGAGCACGCAACATCGCGGTAGGGGAAAAGACAGTAACGCCGAGATGTTCTACCACCATATGAAATTGCCAGTTTCCTGTATTTGGCGGGCTTTACTTCTCCTTATCATTCAGTTTCTGGACATTTTTGGGGTTCTTTTTCTGGCTATATGAAGACGTTCGTATCAGAGCAAAACACGACAAGTTGAAGAGGTCATTGATCGAGGATTCTGACGAGACTTCGATCTGCATGAGACAGACCTCTAATGCCTCTTTCTGAGCAACAAAGACGCTCGTGGACAGCCTACGCAAGCTCGGCTCGAAACAATCAGCCCGAAAAATGGTATATTTGAGCCATGTACGATTTCGCTTTACAAGTACGTCCCGTGTGTAATACCGGCGGTATTTTGACCACGTTGCCTCTTGGCATGGTGTGATCACAACGCTGCATGTCGCCATGCTGCAATCCGATTTCTTTAAAACCACATCTGCCGCCCCTTTCTATTCTTGCCATCATCGGCCGCCCTTCTACTCAATGCCTGGACGCCCTATGCTGGTATGTCACTTCTGACTTGCATCCTGCAACAACTTCCGTACCAGCACCATGGGACGCGCGATCTAGACAATCCGGGATATTCAAAGACGCGTGCTTTCGTACACCGGTTTGTTCGACGTTCCACGTTCTTGCCGTTTGGGAAGAATGGACGGTCCTCTTCGATACGCGCCATTCACAGAGAACCGAAACCTCGTCGACTTCATAATTGCACGAAACCAAACCACCGGCAAGCCGCACTCTAGATTCTGCCGCCTGACCATACTCACGCCATGTCTAAGTTTCGCACCTTGCTCTACGGCACGCACCGCTGATGCTGTGGGAATGCTCGCAGGTTTATGCAAATTGTGCTAGCAAGGGTAGCCTGCTTCTCTAGAGGATCGACTTCCAGCAACAAGCTCGTTCCCAGCTCATCCGTCATCCAGGATACGTTTTGGGGCGCACAGGCACATGCTGCCGAGGAAGTATGTCTCGCCCAGCCAAACCTTCATTATTCTCTGTGGGTTCCGGAAAAATTGGATGGTTTTTCCTCAAACAACAATGCCAAAATCCAGCTCTTGCCCCGTCTTTGGCACTCCAGTCCAGCCTTGGGAGATGATCCAGCTGGAGGAGCACTCACAAGCAGATGCAGGTACCCTTTCCTGCACCAGCGTTGCTTGTGTCGGCCAGACGAGCCGACCATCGTCTTGCTCGCTTTGGGGTTGCTGCATGCAATGTCGTAGCTTACCGTCACACTTCTTCCAGAAATCCCTACTGGACAATACAGTTCTGCACAATCCCACCAACGAAAGCCATCTCCGCGTTTCCAATAGGCAGCCGTTCCGGTTTGGTTTGGCTCAGCCGGGCTAATCTCCAGGAGGGGTAAAGGGCGACGCGGGGTTTCTTCCGGGGGCACCGTGGGTACATTGGTCGTTGGGTTTTGGCAGATTAATGCGACGGGCGCAGGGTGTTGCCACACTTCTGTCCAGCCTCCATCGCACTTGAAATATCGTCTCGCCTTCAACAGCTGTGGTCACAGTTGCAGTGCCTTCGGTCCCGCCGTTGAGTGGCTGAATGTTGCGCATGCGTGCTTGGCCTCCACATTTTCCCCAGATTCCAAGCTCGCATCTAACTACAAGAAGTCTGTTCCGAAGGCTTGTAAGGCGCTCTGTCCCATCCCGGGTGGTCTAGCGCGCAATTTGTGGCGTCGGGTGCATTCACTCCTAACTCTATTGGGACACATCCCTGCTTGCTTTCACGGCTTCGCCGCCAACCAGCAGTCCCAACGAAAAGGGTGTGTCATCGCAGCCAATCGTTTCCTCTATCCTGCTTGGTCTTCTCTCGAAACAATAATTGAGCCTGCATCGACAGCCATGGCGATTTGGACATTGCAGGCAGTTGCTCCATCTCGATCAACCACTCATTTGCGGAGTCAAGCCCCATGGGGTAATGCCGCGGTTGGGGTCAAAACTTGCGTACGAACATCCCCCAGGTTTTCTTGAAGCATGCATGGTTCCCCACATGTGATGCCGAAGGGCAACCCCCTGAGGTTTGGTTGTCATAACAGAGCTGGGACCACTAGGCCTATGGTATTTAAAGGTCATGGCGGCTCTTTGTTCAAGCAGCTCGTCTCCGAAACCTGTCGTTTACACACTTGATCAATTTCATATCAATAACTCCCGCCTGTGAGATTCGCATCAATTTCAACACATCAGTCAAAATGAAGACCTTCGTTGCCGCCGCTCTCATCTCTTTGGCCTCCGTTGCCACCGCTCAGCTTGACAATATCCCGTCTTGCGCTGTACGTCTCAACCCACCTGACATGGAGATATCAAACACTAATAGATGTTTAGCTTTCTTGCTTCTTGGGGCCCCTTGGCTCTGATGGTTGCGCCCAGTTGACCGACTTCGCTTGCCATTGCAAGAAGTTCGACACGCTGATCTCTGCCGTCACTCCTTGTGTCCAAAAGGCATGCTCTGCCTCTGACCAAGCTGCCGTCATCTCCGGCGTTGAGGGAACTTGCAAGGCTGCTGGCGTGACCGTCTCCGTCCCCAGCTCTGTCGCCGCATCCTCCACCGCGGCGCCTTCTTCTGCTTCTGCTTCCGCCAGCGCCAGTCCCACACCCAGCGGAGGCAGCTCTGGCTCGCCCACTCGGACTGGTGGGGCCGCCACTTCTGCTGCTCCATCCAAAAGCAGTGCTGCCCCCTCTTCCTCTGCTTCCGGCGCTCCTAGGCCCTCCGCAAACGGTACTTCACCCACCAGTTCTCCCTCGCCGTCCGCGTTCCCCGGCGCTGCCTCCCGCTTTGCCCCGGCTGCTGGCGTCCTCGGTGCTGCCGCCATTGCCTTCCTAGCTTTGTAAATAAACTTGGGGGAGTGTGGTCACGGTTTATGCATTGTTATGGACTGAGACCTTGGCTTCTGGTAGGATTCACGGTTTCATGGTGAACGAGATGTTAATGATGTTGAGGGCGGATGATGGATGGAGTCATCTCGTGTATTATAAAAGTATGCTTGTTTTCTTGCTCGTAGTTACAGCGTAATACATGTGTGCGTGCTCGATTGTTTCCTGTCTTTCTCGTGGTTCGTAAAATTGAAGGCACACAGTGAAACCCACGCGACCATCGTGAGCGGATGTGTCATGAGCTGCTACAACGAGCCCATTGGCACTATCATTGCGATCATCAAAGTTTTGTTTCGAATTGAAACCTTTTTTCATCAAGCTTGCGTATGCACTTGGGAGCTCATCGTGCATTGGTGGCATGTTTTTGTTAGGCGCCTGCAGCGACAGGGGCCGTGAGTGGCTGCGTCACTGCTTCTTCATCTTGTGATGTTTTTCCATAATAGAGATCTGCATATATACTCTCTCTGACTAAAAGTCTTACTCTTGAGAGGATCACTCAAAGAGGTCTGATCCCTACCTGCACATTATGAGTAGAAGTATGACGCTCAGGTTTAAATTTAGCTAGACTACTCAATCCCCGCAATGCACGATAACTCATCTAGACTAAGATCTATTTACAACAACTGCTCATTAGAAAGTTTCTATTGCAAATTAATCCACATGGGCATTCGGGCGGTGAATGAGGCGCATGGTGTTCTGTGGTTACCATGGTAGTATTGGTCGAAGCGTTTAACATTCGAAACGTCCTCACCACACCCATCACGTCACGGCACTTGAGCTGACGACAGCGACGGCGGTATTAGAGACAGAGTGACTCCGAAAGAAGGGTGAAGACTAATTGTATCTGCAATATATACATGGATCCTCGTTGATACCTTGGCTAGCGATGACTTCCGACAATGGCCATGGCGCCTTCCGAGTTCAGATCTAACCAGTCAGGGTCGAAACCAAGTATCGCACCTCTTTTGACGTCCCCATTAGAAGAAAACTGCTATCGACACCTCCCACAGGCTGATGGTTGACATATCATAAGGGAAACCTTTGGTTATGTCTGACACAGTGTCTTGCGAGCACAGCCCCAACGAACAATTCTATGCATTCCATCTACTCGAAAACGTGATGAGGTAAGCTCTACGTATCCGTTTCCAACCCCTCTAGAAGACCCATGGGAAGATGAAGCCGATATGGAGAGCAATAGTTTCCCCCGAACTAATCAATTGGTCTTCGCCGGGATTAAGTCATACTATCCTCCTGTTACTACTAACAACCAATGGTATTGAAGCATACCTGGGTAATTAAGGTTTCCGTTAAGATTCAACAAAGACAGGCTTGCCAAGGACGAGATATCTCTTTTGCTTTACGTACAAGCAGGCATTCCGGGGATTCACACCTAAGACTTGGTCTTAACCAAATGATCATTTCGAAACCGCTATCCACCGGTACGTCCACTCATGCTAACAATTTATACTTGTTTTGTTCAGCCGTCAAGGTCGAAGTTTTTGATTATATTCATTCCGCATTTGCATTCCAGCCTCACGATGCATAGGTCCTTCCAGCAGAAGCTGAGCTGCTCCCGCGCTTTATAGAACTCCAGCCCTTCAGCCTTCGGCATTCAACTTACTAAGGCTATCCAAAGTCCACCAATCCCAAAAAGCTTATGAAGCTCAATCCTTTCGTCGACAATATCGTGACGCTCAGGCTCAGCTGCTTCAACACGTCGACCATGGCCGACCACAGCTCACAGCTGACATCTACTTTTGGCAAGCGAGTAGCATCCACCTGGCCGTTGATTGGCCTGCTCGTACATTTTTTCCAGCTAGACTCTAGCGTGTTGATGAGTAAGTAGGGCGATACCATGCCTTCGCCGCCAAGAATCCTCCGGCTTATCTTAGTAGGCTGCTATCCTCACCGCAAAGGAAAACCACACGGTTTCCGCATAGCCAGCCCAAGGCAAACAATGCGTCCCGTCAACCCGGGTTTGGTAGAGCTCGGACGAAAAACTTGACTCCTGGGCCTCTAGTGTCACTTTGGAGGACGTCTGAGCATGAGGAACCTCAGTGAGTAAGCAGATTGAGCTGCTACTTTGCAGTCACTTGGACAACTCCGGGACATATAGCCTCCAGTACTCGCCTAACCAAACATCTATACCAACAGTAGTTGAAGCCCTTTCAAAAACACATTCGGAAATGCCCACAAAGAAGCGAACTCGAGCAAGCCACCCCAAAGTGAGGACTGGATGCCACACCTGCAAGTAAGTCATCATCCAATTTGTGGGGCTGCGCTATGCCCAAAGGCGTATTAACAAGTAAATTACCAGGGCCCGACGAGTAAAATGTGATGAACAACGCCCATCGTGTGAAAAGTGCATAAACACCGGTCGCAAATGTGAAGGATACAAAAACAACCGCGAATGGATCGTAGTCGTAGCTCCACAGCGGCCTGTCACCGATGGCTTCGAAGACGACCGCAGCAGACGCCACTTCGACTATTTCCGGACCCAAGCCGTATACGAGCTTTCCTGGTTTTTCGATGATGACCACTGGCCAAAACTGGTGCTTCAAGAATCACATTCTTCGGCCGCTGTTCGACATGCCGTCATCGCTTTAGCATGCTCGCATGAAGATTTCAAAAATAATGCAAGAACTGCAGCGCAAGCACCACAGTACGCATACGCAGCCCAACACTACAGTAAAGCGATCAAGAACCTGATCAAAGAGACGTCAGACGCGGCTCAAGAATCCAGACTCAGGGCTCTTATGTGTGGTTTGCTTTTCATATCGCTGGAGACCGTCCGGGGAAACAATGCAGCAGCCCTGCATCATTTGGACGGGTGTTTGAAGATTGTCAAGGAGGCACAGGCTCAGTTGGGTATGACATCACTCGATCATGACTGTCTTGAATGCGCGGCTCATTTGTTTCGAGACATTATTCCAATGTGCGCTCGGTTAGATATCCAAGCTTCCATCATGCTGGGTCGGCAACAGCAAAACGACACGACCATTCCTGAGTGTTCGGAGTCGGCGAATGATGTTGGTACGGATATGTATCTTGAGCCAAACTTCAGATCGTCGTTTGAAGCTTTGCAATGCCTGTACTGGCTAGGGGATCGCGTTCATGAGTAAGTTAACAGCCCCTTGCATAACAAACTGTCTGACCAATACAGCTTAGTGGGTGGCCTCGCGCCGCTACACAGCGCGAGACCAGATGCCTGGATGGAACGATTAATGCTCGAAGGACAATTTCTACACTGGGAACGCGCCATCCAGCCACTCCTCGCCGCCTCAGAAAACACTCATGAATTCGACAAATTCCTAGTCATGCGGATACATCACCGAACGATGATGACTTTACTCGAGAGTAGTTTCGACGATACCGAACGGTTACTAGATAACTATCAATGGGCTTTTGAGGATATCATAAAGTTCGCAGCCGAGTTACAAGAAGACCCACAAGGCACCGATGATGAGAGCTCCAATGACTCCGACTCTTACTTGACTGCCGATTCCCTTGCGGTGAATAGCGCTAGATCACAGAGCTCACGGACATCGACACCTTTATCATCGCCGCGATTAAACGTCAGCGGTAGGAAGACAGGTCGTCCAGTCTTCGTGCTGGATGCAGGTATCATCTTCTCATTGTACTGGACGGCGCTCAAATGCCGTGATGGACCAACTCGCCGCCGAGCCATCTCTTTGCTCGAAAGCTCAAAGCAAGATGGCAGTTCCATTGGACCTATTCAGGCAGCGATAGCGAAGCGAATTGTGGAAATTGAAGAGGAACAACCATATGAACAGGACCCAATATCCGAAAAGCTCAAGAGAGCGGAGGACGTTCTGGGCTATGCTAGAGTGCATAATGTGAATACGGATATTATGAGGGAGAAGCAGACGGCGAGGGTGATGATTTTGAAGAGGGTGGAGGGAGTGGAAGAGGGGTGTCAGAGTGTAGAGTGGGTGAGCTGGTGAGTTGGTTCTTCGGCGCTGTTGAGCAGTGCGCGCTTTGTATTTATATCGTTCTGTCGCATACCCCTTGTACACTTGTACTTTTAGAGCTAGACTTGCATTATCCATGGTAGATTCCACTCTTCAGAGAGCAACTCCTCACTACTCCTCACTTGGACTTCAACAGAGCCATCGTTACGGCAATTGTGAAGGTCATAATGGTCATATGCAAGAGCATGATTCCGAATGAGAAGTCACTCCTTGCACTACAGAAACAATATCGCAAAGACTGGTCAGATGAGATGGCCGGTGTGAGTGTAAGCAACCAGATTGTCACCAGGGATACCTTACGACTGATGAAGCCATAGCACTTGTGCGATAACTCAGACCATAATATATGAACAGCCCACATTATTCATCCTTTTCGATATTCTCTTACAGTAAAAGCGCCGTGAATACAGATATTCTGCGCATTGGTCCAGCAGTCGACTGGTAATAGAAGGGAGAGGTGTTAGGAAGACTACGTCAATGGGCCTACCATGTGGGGAATTGTTGTCTTGACTATTGCTCTGCTCCCTTTGTTTGAAATATGTCTAGAGCAGAGGCAAATGGTATGGTGCATATCGTTGATATTTTGAACACGGCGCATTATCACCTGCCCCCGACGAGCATGATTATTTTCGAAGCTTGGAACATGAGCCAAGGCGCGGGAAGTAACCGGCACCCAATATTTCTACGCTATGGATATAATAAACGCGTAAATTTTCTCTTCGCGGTTGAGTTATAGCGCAGGCTTGCTGCGAAAAGGGTGCCGATTGTTGTTGTGGCGCCGAATTGGAAGCTGCGGTGCTCTGCGATAATGCGCTGGTTAACGTCACTCGACATGTGACAACAGCCTTATTAATTGGGCTGCAGTCAGAATTTGACATCCATTCTTCGTATAGAAAGAGATGCGTCTATGAAGAGCATCTCGCCGTATGAGGGGGCACTGGTAACGATTACCGCTTTGGTGTGAAGCGTAGCTGAACGCTGGAGAGGAACAGTATTGGCGGAAGTACATAACTTCGTATAGAATTTGAGGTAGACCAATGAGGTAGTGATAAATAAGAGGGGTTTGAGGGTTCGTGATGGGCCAGTGAGGAGAGTGTAGCCAAAGCTGGCTTGATTTAGGAAGTCGGAGTGGGTACATTTAATAGTTAGCGTTGTTGAAATATTATTTCACCCTATAATAGATCAACATTATCGCTTATGGAATATTTCACGAGTTGATCTCCGATGCTGGCGGAAGCCGATGGTGTGTTCCACTGTTAGATTCTGTTGGGCGGTGGACCACTTAACTTGCACTTATTGTGCAATGCCCGTAGCTACCTGACGTTGATTATATACCCCAAGTCTTAGGAATCCAACACAGACTCGTGCTTTGAG
Source organism: Byssothecium circinans (assembly GCA_010015675.1). NCBI lineage: Eukaryota > Fungi > Ascomycota > Dothideomycetes > Pleosporales > Massarinaceae > Byssothecium > Byssothecium circinans. The sequence continues at coordinate 225,525 of ML976992.1, read as the reverse complement.
CATAGTGCCGCTGCAAATACCAATAGGAACGATATCATTAGGATTCTATCGCGGATCATTTTCTGCAACCTGGTTGCTTCTCGCGCAACAAAACTATTGAGACGAGAAAGTTGATCCACTACTTTAAACCAGTCACTTTAAAAGGCCCCGTCCACCACTTTTAGAGATTTGTACCATCCCATTTATATAACCGCTCAAGTCGAAGAAAGAAAATCCCCGACAAATATTACCTTCAGCTTCACAGCTCTCCCACTGCGTTCGCAACACAATCGGAACTCACTGCCAAATGGCCTTTCGAGTTTCTTTCAACGACTCGGCAATCTGTCTCAAATGTTCGCCAAAACTCGCGCGAGCTCAACTGTCATCACGAATCCACCTGCCAACGCCGGCACCCAAGCGAATTCCACAACCGGAGGTGACATCGCAGGAAGAAGAATTTTTGCGCTTTCTTCCCAAGTGGTATGTCGATAAACTATTCCATTCTTCCGGCGTGGAGAAATCCTCTTCTCCCAACATCGGAGATTTCGAGCCGCCCCACAGCGCACCCATCGACATCCCCGAAAAGCGCTCCGACCCGCTTGACACCATCGCCGCCATAAAGACAATTTTCAACAATATGCGGTCCAGCAAAAAAATTCGTCCCGAACGCCACGAGAAGAAGACGTCGGCAGGCCCCGCTCCATGGTATATTCGCCCAGGAGCATTAAAGAATTTCAATATTCCAGAAAAAAGGTTAGAGAAAAGTGAAAAATCAGTTTCGCTGAAAAGGGACGGGGAATATGTGAAAAGCTTCAATGAACAGAAGGAAAGAGAGTTCTGGGCAGGGATCTGGAAGGGGGGAAATGTTTCGGATTTTGACTTTCCTGAGCAGGCCGTGATTATGGATATGGAAAAGAAGAGTTGTTCGAGTCCGGAGAAGGAGGTTCAATTGGATCCTGGTAGTGAGTATGGGTGCGGGTACCAGGTTTGGTGAAGGATCTGGCGAATGGCGTACGGTTGTTCTTTGGAGTTAGTTGGAAGTGTGACTTTATGTTCCTGGTATACGCGATTTCATGAGCTGAATCCCAATCATAACTATTGTATTTTTAAAATCTTGTTTCACTATATGGGTGATACTCCACGCATTGCCCAGGCCGGAATGTCTTCCCGTTGGGCTTTCCAAAGTCGAATTCGTCCAGATGTAGATATCCTCTTGGAGGATATAGGCGTGCATATACACACATCAACGTGGAGAAGAGTGAAAGGAGTGATAAAGTATTGGAGACGTTTGATGTACAGTACGTTCAGCCCTATGCGACCAGCACGTCATTCACGCTAGCAACTTCCTCTGCATGGCAAGGCTTGATTGCGAGATCGGTCGTCCTTTCAGTTTGTTTTTGATAATACCCGCCACTCTTTCTTCTCTCAGTTTGCTCTTCTTCTCTTCTCTTCCTCCCTCTCACTTCTACTTTCCAACCGTATCCTCGTTTTCGCAGAGGAAAAGGCACAATGGCAACGCAAGTAACCCCGCTATGCCCCGCGGTGCCCTTCTATAAATTTAACACCACGCGCAGCAACATCACCTGGCACCCGTCCCTCTCCCGCAGCGAGCGCAATACATACCGCAAGCAGCGCGGCTTCACAATTTGGTTCACTGGCCTCTCCGCGTCCGGAAAGTCCACCATCGCCACTGCGCTCGAGCAGCATCTTCTGCACCTCGGACTCGCGGCATACAGGCTTGACGGAGACAACGTGCGATTTGGACTTAATAAGGACTTGGGATTTGACGAGAAGAGCCGAAATGAGAACATTCGGCGAATCGCTGAGGTACGTGGTGCTCCAAGGATGGCGAAAGACGAGGCGTTCGCACGTCATGCGCCGAGCCATCACCAAGGGAAGAAGCAACAAGAGTTTTTCAGCTAATACCGCTTTGAACGAATAGGTCGCCAAGCTCTTCGCCGACTCCTCCACCATCGCCATAACCTCTTTCATCTCGCCCTACAAAGCCGACCGCGAGACCGCCCGCTCGTTGCACGCACAACCCGGCGCCCACCCCGAAGATGAAGGCCTCCCATTCATTGAAGTCTACGTCGATATTCCTCTTGAAGTAGCCGAGGCACGCGACCCCAAGGGGCTCTACAAGAAGGCGAGGGAGGGCAAGATCCCGGAGTTCACGGGCGTAAGTGCGCCGTATGAGGCCCCGGAGAAGCCAGAGATTTTTATCAAGAGCCATGAGACTAGCGTGGAGGATGCTGTGAGGGAGATCGTGGCGTACTTGGAGAAGAAGGGGCTGTTGAAGCTGAGTGCCGAGGATGGACGGGGATTGGAATATTAGAGTTTGATAAAGAGGTTGTCGATTCAGCAGGGTGACTGGACGAAAGTATTAGCCGTCACCGGCGCCTAATATGATGTGCATCATTTATGAGTAATGGCGAGTATCATCATTTCTCTGAGAGGCATATCAGAGACTGGCGGGTCCGACTGTCGTCACCCACACAACTGAGGACGGTAATATCATTTATGGATGAACTCGTTCTTCCCATAGATATGTCATGTCCCGTTTCCAATCCTTCCAAATTAGTTAAAATTCTCCCCACACATGACGGGACGTTTTGGCTATCTTGTTCCGCGCTTCGAGTGCTTGGAATACTGCACATGGCAGGCCAAAGCAGGGAAGCACCACATGGGCTTTCTCATCCAGTCTTTACGAGTGATTTCCTCATAATTGTGCTCATCTCCTGTGATACAAGCATTTCCAAAGTCTATTTTCGATTCAGGCTAGAAGCTCTAGCTCAACAAATAGTCTCCAGCACATCCAATAGCCGAACCTTTCGAACAATATCCATACCAGCAGGAGACTCAAGACACCAAATCTGGACGGAAAGCGTTTAGGTGCTCCATGCATATGGACAACGTATATTTTCATCTCCTCGAGTGGATGATATGTAACGCGTAAACTTTCTTCTTTGACATTCATATCTCCAAACATGGCTTCTTCTTGCTCCCTTCGCCTCGCACAGTGGCGACAAACATTTATTGGGTTTCCAGTCGTTTGAAGGCCCGAGAAACAGCGAGAATGAGCACTATCTCTACTGATTTTGATTTTGATACGAAACAGCGGCTGGCCGGGGAAGAAGAGAGGTGGAGGATATGTATTATATCGAGCAGCATTTTATAGACTTTAGAACTTTAGAAAGATGACGACACCGTAGGAGGGGGTCGAAGATTTTATTGTAGAATAGCCTATGAGGCAAGATGTTAAAGTTTTGGAATGCGAGTACCCAGGCTCAACCCTAACCATTCAAGACGAGAGAAAGCCAGAGACTTAGGGAGGCCGGGGGCTGTATTCTTGACATGCCATGTGTCGTCGATGAGTTTTAGTCCAACGTAGCTTTTGGGCCGACATGTCATAGTTGGATAATGATATAGAGCCCGCTAGCAAGAAGGTTTTCATATTAGAGAAACAACGTTCATATCCCTGTTATATGAATTTTGGAATCCATCTTGACGGGGGGTGGGAAAAATAAAAAGCTGCTGGCGATGCCTATCACCGCCTCTGCTCCACTGTAGCGCGGCTTTTTACACGTCGAGGCACGTGGATGCGATCTAATGCAATCAGCTTCTTATAATCTCGTACCATATATCTTATGGAAGGACGTATTTTATTTCATCTTCGGCACTCCTCCCACACTCCATTGGTGATTCTTGGAGCGATATGTGTGTCGCGACTGCGCCAAAAGCAAAGCATCCCTCTCATGAGTGGAGTTTTCTCAAGATTCGTGTGGGAATGTAGTACCCAGTGCAGAAGTCCCTACAATACTTCGGGAGGCTTGAAATTGCAACCTTTTCCACAACGCGTTACGCTGTCCTTTTAAGCTTCAGTGCCGTTCCAATGAAGTATTTCAATGGCAATCTCACATGGCACGCAAAGGTTGCGGTGCAACATGGAAACGACACACTAAGGTCCAAGAACGTATCAAAGCATATAGGGTTAACTCCCTCGTACATCCGCTCTCCATACCTAACTGTTTTCGAAAGCTTAAGGAAGCGTACCAGGAACGAAGTATATTGGTGGCTTCGGATTAATATTTCTATTGCCAACATTATTAAGTTTAAATAGAGAAAGAAGTATGAAAAGTAGACGCTCCATACCCAGAATCTTTAGGACATTTTTTATTTACCGTTCTTACATAAGCGAATACAAAGGTCTGGGTAAACTCATCTCCTAATCATACTGGTTTGATCGGAGCTATTTTCCCATCGCTCTATGGTGTAATAGAGATTTTTTTGAGTGAACAACTTCCTCGGCGGAGAACCAAAGACAGACTTTAAGAGCTTGAGAACGAAGACGAAAGAGATCTTGCCTAGTGTCTGCTAGCTTTTAGCTTTTAGCTTAGCAGGAAGCGACATACTGTTCTTTTTTATATTCTTTAATGGTACATAGATACTGATAAAAATACCTCCTGAGTTTATTTCCACGTCCAAGCTCGATATAATATACATCATGCCCAAAGAGAACGCCATAGGGAGCAGGGCTCACAACATCTACTCTGCTAATGCAGAGGAAATATTCGCAACACTTAACCAGGCCCACAACACTGTGGGAAAGCCTTACAAGGTCTCTGAAACACAACTGTTCATACAGTACATATACTCGTTCCAGCTAAACAAACCTCAAACGACTAAACGTCAAGATGAGAGTCTTACCAAAGTTAGCCATAGCCATATCTCAATTTCCCTGCTAAAAAAAGAACCCATCATGCCCATGGCATCCAATAAACGAACACTCCACATCCGGTATCGAAAACATCTCTCATCATGAACCATCTCAGTCCAGCTCCCCATCCGACTTCGTATAACCATCACACCATCACCCTTCTTCCGCGGATGCCAAAACCCACCAGACCCCCCCATCACCTGCACGTAAAACCCACCTCGGAAAAGAGGCGTCCTCGCGGTAAGATAGCTGTGGATCCCGTCATGGATCTCTATGCATACAGGATGTGGGCCTCAAATCGGGTCTTGCGGCCAAAATTAGAGGAAGAAATTTCTCATAACACTGTGAGGAGGGAATGTGGGTAAAGATACGCTGGTATGCAGCTGCCTGATGCAAAAGACCAAGTATGGAAAAATTGGCTGGCGTACCATACCCCAAATACGGAAACGAGTGATTTGCTGATGAGCAATATGCGTATTCGGCACGCCCGTTCGCTTTGTCACCATGACTCACGTATGCTCGCAAACGCCAGAGAACGTCCTTCTCGTTAAACACATCCGCTCCATCCGTGTTTTGGTTTTCGGTTTTCCCATCAATCGCGAGACGCCGCAGCCGAGATCCTGATTTCCCCTTCCCACACCCCCACCCACTGCACCGCACCGTTCCTTATTCCACAGAGATCCACATCGTCTCTCGTATCTGGAAACCTGCAACAAATGCCAATGACGTCCAAGTAGCGCACAATATTATCCTGAAATGTCGGACTACTTAAAACACGTACTACCCACCATCGTTACACTGCCAACAACGTGCTCTACATAGATTAATCGCCGACTTAACCTGTTCGGCGACCCAGCATGGTTCCTTGCCATGCGACTCGGGAACCCGCAGTCCCGCATCGAAGGGAGGTCCTTCTACGATTTCGCTTACCCTGGTTGATTAACTGCGATAGGAAGGAGCTTGGGGCGACGTGGGCATTTGCTGCCTGGAACTGTGGAGAGGGACCATAACCTCGTGTTTCGTTCGCGAACCATGCACATGGTGTCGCGAGTGAAGTGATGCGAGCTGCAGCTCGCGTTTTCTAGAAGGTGGGCAAGGCAAGCTAAGGTGCACGGCTTGGTGTACGCTCGTGCGTCAAGGCTGTACGCTTTACGGGTGTTTTGGTGTGGGTTCAATGGTTGAGGAGGAATGCGAGCTACATACTGCTTGAGGAATATGTAATGTATCCATGTTTTCGATTGCGCGCGTGCTATCGATATGATCGTGAAATTGCGGTTAGCGAAGGAGGGGTATGGCGTATAGAAGGGAGGGTATATCTGCGGTAATATAGCCATGTTTGATACCAACTCGGTGCCGCGCTCGGGTTCATATTGCAAAAGTAGCCGTCCGTCTGGAAGCATGCTGCGAAGGCTCAGGACGACGAGACGCCCAGCCCCTTGACTTCGGCGTCGTCCCCCAACGCGAGTCGCACCTCTTCTTCTGCAACACCAAGTCGTACTCGGCCAACACGCTCTCCATGCCTAGCTTCCATGCCGATGATGCCAGCCTCTGTGAGTTCTGCAGCGGCGAAGGCGACGCCCAGCGTACGTGCCGCTTTCGCATCACCTGGCTTTGCTGTCCGTTCTCGCTGCTTGAGCGGCGTGGAATCCTGCCTGGGTCCCGTTGTGATACCCATGCCATCTACTCCGTCATCATCCCTCTCAGCTGCCGTGAGGAGGTAGTCATGCACCGGCTGCAGCTGGCTCATCAAACCCAGTCTCTTCATCTCGTCCACAACATCACCGAGAACTGCTTCACCAATGCCCGTTCGGCGTATACGCGCCAAGAGCGCCGCCAAAAAGACCTTGGAGGCCAACGGTAGGGCCCGTAGGGCCTGTTGCAGGGGACTACTCGTGGCTTCGTTGATAGCTTGTTTGATCGTCGCAATTGTGACCACGCCTTTCCTGCCCCCGGGGCCTGCACGTTTTTGCAATATAGCTTCCGGTTCACCGGTGCCGGCTGAAAGCTGGCTGGCTGCCTGTTTATTCCGGCCCCGTCGACTTGGGGTCGGGGGCTGGCCATCTTCCCCTTCGCCGTCTCGCGCGAGAGCTTCAGGCTCTGCAATCTCAACAGCACGCCTACAAATATCAAGCGCACGCCGTGCGTCACCACTTACAGCCGCAACTTTTCGAGCGGCAAACTGGACGGCGTCGGGGTGAACTATGTTTCCGGGCACACCCTCTAGTCGGGATTGAATGATGAGCATCAATTGGTCATGCGTATATCCTGGAAATGTAATACGCGTAAGGCCTAAGCGCATGTTAGCCTTGCTAAAACGGTAACCGAAGGATCCCAGCCACCAACGCCGCAATTGGAATATCCTCAAATATCCCAACTCATGGCAGCAGTTGCTGTTTGCGGTCGGGCGAGAGCTAGAGGAGAGCTGAACAATTTTAGAGTGACTTACCAAGACGACTGCTAATCTTGTTACTTAGCGTTCGCTCGGGTAGATCCATAGTGTTTGCAACGGCAAGAACGATTAACCTGCTATGCCGCAGTCCAGGCCAGTTGAAGAAATTGTACATTACCGACTGGTTCTTTGTAACCAGTTGATCCAGCTCATCCATCAACACGACGCATGGGACTCTCCGCGGACTTGGGGTCGAGAATTCACGCTCGAGAAGCTCCAATGCATGAGAAGGGCTGACGCGATCTCCCCGCAGAGCTTCCCAGAGCAGCGAGTATGATTGGTGAGGATCCGTGACTTTCATACCGTTGATCTCCACAAAGATGAAATCATCCAACTCTTCAGACAGCACAGAGGCATGCAGCTGGGCCACAACCTCTCGCACGGTAGCAGTTTTGCCGGTGCCTGGCGTACCAGAAATGTAGATGCAGGAGCCTGAGCCGTCAGTGATGGCTGCTTCCAAATGGCTATAGACGGCGGAGAACTCCTCTTCACGGCAGGGGAGTGCAGCAGGTACAGACGACACATGAAGCTGGCTCCTTGCAATCTGGAAGGGAGACGAGATTGCAGATGGAGATAGCACACGCGTCCCAAGCGGAGTGAATTCGAGCGCCTTCTTGACCACGATGCGCTTGTGTGTCGGGGTCAAGAACTTGCGTGTTGTCGGGCTCTTCCTGCCTGATGTTGGGGTTGTGGCATCGAGCAGCTTACGTCGCTTCCTGGGAGTCTTGGGCGCACCATCGTCATCCGAGTCGGGCACTACAAAGTCGTCCTCAGCCTCTCTCTGTGCTCGGCTACGCCTGCGCGTGGCTTTTGTCTGGCTCTCTACTAGCTCAATGAGGGCCGGAATGTCGTTTGCGCCGCGGTAGACGTCCTCCCACTTGAATTCGGGGGTGTATGTTGTAGTACGCGTATTGCAGCCTCTCCTGCAGACAAAGATCTTGCCGTAGTCCTTGGATGACTTTTTCACCTGGCCCGTGGGGTACAGCCGTTGGAACTCTTCGTGCGAGACGACTTTGGCGGTTCCGTTGATGGTTTCGAGGGCATTGTTATCGAACGCAGGGCAGATGTACAGCTCATTCTGGTACATGTCAACTACAAGTCACAGCTCGGACACGAAGGAACATACGGCCAGAAAGTCGGTGCGCTTGGTGCTCTTGTTGCGTATCTCCTTTTCGGAAGAGAACCACATGAACTTTGCCATCATTTCGCCATCCTCCTCCTCAAACAGGTCGCAGATGATGCCGACCCATGCTTGATTTCCCTCAGCCTTCAGGAACACCGTATCGCCTTGCTTGCACACAAAGTTGCCCATGCGCGCTCCGACTATGCGCTTCTGCCCCGAGACTGGAGCTCCCTTCCTCTTTCTCGAGGCCGTGTTCTGGGCGGATTGCTCGCCGGCGTCATTGTATATCCATTCCCAGGGAAAGTCTTCGTCGCCGAGTTCGTCGTCGGAGTCTTCGCGATGTATAGCGCCGCCAGCGAGGTATTGTCGCGCCTTCTCAACCCTAGAGCGTTTGGTTATAGGAGCCATTCATTCACAGGCCGTTGTTGCAGTTCGAATTGGGGGTTGAGTGGGAGGTGCTTACGTTGGGTGAGAAAAATGTGGTTGATGCGCTCTACGCTTGGCAGTCGCGATGCAATGCCCGTCGCTAGTCCTTGCGACGATAACGTCACTGCCATCACCACTGCCATTTCATCACTCAATTCAGACCACACATCATCATACAGGCGACAGGATAGATTCAAGAGTTGAAGATAATAACAATATTCATTGGACATCGTCAACCAAGCCGCACTGGCGCTGTGACTGCCTTCAAGGTGTGTACCGTGCAGCTATCTGGCTGCATGCTGGGTCTATCTATCCCAGCTGTCCCAAAGAAAATCCAACATACTATCCTAGGACGCCCGACACCTTACGCGGTCATGGCCAAGCGAGAGTCCTTCCTCCGCTCATGTCCTCATGAAGATGCGCTGAAATGCAGGACAAGAAACAACGTTGAAAATAATATACAAGACAGAGTCTTGAACTGAAGTGGAAAGGGCCGGCGAACCGGTAAAAAGAAGAGAGTCGATGGTCGCGGTGACTATGCGAGGTGCACTAGCTGAAGAGGCGGAGTGCGTGGCATCGAGTCTGGCGTGGTCGGGTAGGTCGTCTCTGGTGACGAAGCGCCGACGGAGGAAGCGAAGGAGTCGAGTAGTGGTGGTGTCTGCCACAAGACTGTCAGCGGGGTGGCTTGTCGAACATGCGGCGCGAGAAAGAGTTGGAAATTCAATGTGGGTATGTGTAGGGCTTTCGGGGAGGAGGCTTTACATGAGCATCGCTTTCAGGGTAGGTGTGTGGAGGAGGGATCTCCATGCCGCCCATCAGCTGATAGCCAGAGGCAAAAGGGTTCGTGGCAATGTCATCCTCGGGGTAGTACTCGCTCTTTCCGGACTGGGCGAGACTAGGCAGCGTCGTTGGGTAGGCTGCAGAAATGGGAGGGAGGTAGGCGGCGTATGAGGTCATCTCTGGCGAGATGGTGGTTGCTATCGAGTGGTGGTATGGAGCAGTGGTGGTCGTATACGGCACAGAGTACGACGCCGTCTCGGGAGCTGGATACGTCGAATACGAGAATGGCGGGGGAGAGGTGGAAAGCTGGCGGTCGGTGTACTGGCGTGCAAACATGCCGTGCTCCTCCGGAGCATAGTGGCTGGGAGCCTCGGGTGTCCTGCGGAAGTCGGATTCGGAGGATGCAGGCGAAGGCGGGTAGACCTGGCGAGGAGACCGCTGCTGTTGTGCTAATTGGGCGGGCTTCGGTTCAGGTGAAGCTGAGCTGCTGGCGGCGCGGCGCTCCAGATCTTCGAGCCTCTTCTTGAGCTTCTTGCCTACGAAACTGTCAGTGTGGGATTCTCAGGTGGGGAGACGGCGGCACGCACGGTAGTTGCGCTGAGCAATACGGTTTTGGATTCTCCTCCGCTCAGCAAGATCCGAGATCTTGGTCCAGTCTTCGTTGGGGTTGGCTGAGGCGGAGAAGGCACTTGAGGTGCCGCTGTAGCGTGTGGGAGCTGGTGCTGGGGCAGCGTAGTGGTAGCCCGCGTGCCGATTCATGGTGGTGGATGTGTGGGTGTGGATGTGAGGCTTGACCAAGCAAGTGAGTGGTCAGGTTGGGCAGTGAGGTGGTGTCTGAGCAGTGATACAGACGATAACTTGGGGAGGATGTGGACGGGCAGATATATATGTCCTGTTGCAGGTGGGACGGGTCCTGATATAGCGAGGCACTCATGTGTGGGAGCGAGCATGTGCGATAAATAGACTATGGGCTCTGTTCACCAAAGCCACCCCTGCCGCACTCGTCCACCAGAGCTTGAGCTGTGCGTAAGGCCCCGAGCGCATACATACCAGACCCCAGCAGCCCTCAGCGACGCCCTGCAGACAACAGACCGGAGTTTGGGCGCAGGTAGGCACCGCGGCCGACATCTTCTGCGTTAGCACTAGCGCGCCTGGCATGCCTGTCGCCTGTGGCCTGTAGGGCGGCGCAGGCGCAGTCGCAGTCCACCCACCGCCATCTCCCGCGGGCTGTAAGGCTGCGCTAGGACGCCAAATTTATCTGAGCAGCCCACGCCCGTTGCTTCGGGCCTTGCGCGTCGTATTGAAACGCGCAAAAGCCCTGTACTGCGTGCGGCGTACCGGTGCGGAGGCGGTCAACAACGAGCAAGGACGCACTATCACGGCACCGGAGCCCACAGTGGCTTCCGTCTATTCCGATCCACCATCATCATCGCAAGCATCGCGGCCGTCATCTATTATCTATCGTCTATCATCTATCATCGCCAGCGCCAGCGCCAGCGCGACGGCATGCTCGACCTCTTCCACGGCCTCCTAGTGTTCGCCGCCCGCCAGTGCGCGCACCGTGATTTGGGGGCCGAGCGAGGAGTCGAACAGCAGCACTGAGCAACGCCAGATGGGTGCCTGGGGATAAATTGACCAGAGGACTGCCTGCTTCGGGCGTAGTGGGTTGGTTTGTCAGGCCGCCTAAAAACAGGCCTCAAGCTCGCACTGTCCAAGAGAATGCCGTGAGCGCCGTTGTCCCCGCCGTTTCCCGACCGACCGACCGCGCCATCCTCCCTGCCCACCTACACCTGCATATTGTCGTCGTGGTCCACATGTTGAGTTGAGCCTCCAGGGGCCTCGAAGACAAGCATCTGACGGGCAGCCCTATGCACCCACGCACACTCCCGGCTTCCATAAGCACCTCCCGTTGCGCTGGGAAGTCGGTGAGCGTTTCCCCGCTAACAGCTCCATGTCTTCTGGCGCCAGCATGGCGAACACGCAACGAGCGACGGGTACGAGTGCTTCAATGCGACCATTGTCCCGTTAGTGGTGGACGCTCTTCCTGTAGGTGGACCGCTGCACTGAACCAGCCTGGCTGCTTGACCACACCAAGAGACGTCTGGCGCGATTCTGCCATATTGTTCCTATCACGTTGCGGAAACGCCTCCAGGGAGTCGGCCAGAGATTGCTCCGACGCTGTGCACTTTTATCCGACTCATGATCCTTTAGCACGAAGCGTACTTTCTGACTATGTTGGGGGCCATCCGGGTGAAGAATCTGTAAGGATGCCTGGTCTTCGTCCACACATTTAAGAATGCAATCCTCATGAACTCGTCAAGACCTTGACACATAGCACCATGTCTCACCCGCTCTGAAACAAAGAATGTTGATGTTAGGTTCTCACCAGAACCTATCGTCATCCTGTACCCCAGCTTCCGAATACAGTGAAAGCCAGGCTGCCGGAAAAATTCCCGCAATAACACAACGGGGACGGTTACGCTTCCCGTAACATCAGCACTGTAATTGAGCGCAGAAAGACTAAGGTAAAAACTGCTCTTCAGCAAGTAGCGGGTACCATGGAATACGAAAGGTTTTGCTTCAGGTTGGTCCACGACTGATGCTTCCGCTAACACCGGCAATGCACTTGATAGGGAAAAAATGATGGCCGAGGGGCCGCCCTGAGACAGCAACACACCGTTCAAAGGATTGGTTTTCGCAAAGCCAACTCAATATGCCGCACTAGATTGTGGCAATCAGCGGAATTCCGATGCCAATCATCTTGATGTCCTCGACTGCCAAATCACGAGAGCGATGATCAGCTGGATGGCTGCTCCTGTGATCACGCTATGTGGTCGCACAATCCCCACCTGCGCAGCAATGCATGGAATCTGTATTTGTTGTCCCAAGCGGGTGTGTCCATATTCGCTGCTTGCAGGCGATGGGGAGTCGAATATGAAAATGCTGCATAATAGACATTGTTGCGGTGTGTCTGTTAGGGCTAAACGCGCCATCATTGGCTGTGACTCATCAGTAACATATCTTCCGCTCAGCTCGCACAACGGTGATTGGATCATTTCCTATCGTCAAATTTCGAACTGCCTGATCTAGAGTGTTACGCGACAAGCGAGTGCAGGAGCACGCTGGACTCACCGCTGCTCGGACCTCCCACCTAGGCACTGTCCGTCACTCCGCAGCATCAGGGAATCGCACAAGGGTGCATCCAATTCGTCAGTTTCTGCGAGACCACGTGAATAAAAGGAGCGGCAATAAGATCTTACCTCCAGACGTCTTTAACCGTGCTCTGCACGAGGCTGTGTGCTCATTGCCCGATGGAGTCTTTTGTTACGTGTCGATGCAAAAACGCCTACGCCGCGACACCTCCCAACACCCACCAAGAATATCGATAGTGACTCTGGGAACAACACGACACCCTTCTTCCCAGCATCCCGAGTATCGCTTCGTAGCCGCCAGCAGGCGACGACTGCCAAAATTATCTTGCGAGGTGCGTTGTGGGCACTCAGTATGGGAGAAGAGTGGTGAACGCTGCCTATATTTAGCAGCCGAGCGGCGCTAGTCTACTACCGCCTAAGCGGTCGGCTCTAGCGGGCAGCCTAGTGCTATGCTTGAAATGGTCCTCTTCACCCTCCCACGTTGCACCACTCCAGCCCTATAGCCTTACGGCTCGCTTGATGCATATGAAAAAGAGTGCACATGGACGCCTGAACCCCTCTCCGTGTTTCGTACGTCTTCCTGGCGAACCACTCTTACCCGTCCTCTCTCCACCTTTGTCACACGTTGAACTGCCGTTCACCGACTTCCACATCACAAGATGCACGGAAATCGCAAGTCGCCGTTTATCAAGGTCCTCCAGCCAGGAGTAGGGGGATGCTAGGGCCGTAGGACACCACTTAACGTGGATACACGTCTTGAGGGCTTTTGTCGATGATCTTGATTCAAAATGAACGAGATATACTCCGCTCTATTCGTACGGTTAATGCCAATGCGCAAGCGCCGTACCAACAAGCTATCTACCCCTAATCCTCTCGATATTAACCAACCCCTCACCAAACGCCGATAACATGGTATGGCGTACGCAAAAAATGTCAGTCCTCGTGGTTGGGTTCTCGACCACCACGCTTTTAAACAATCGCGAGCAATCACAGACCGTTATATTTCTCTAATCATGCGGTCAGAGTCCACTGACGAGGTTCTCCTGGTAAGGTCGCATCAACCCCACCCAAAATTAACCTCTTCAAACATGTGATCAATCAGATTGCAGCTTTATTCGGCCCTACAAGACCTCCTCGAGTCCTCCAAGAACGCCCACTTTCCGCAACCAGGCTTACGTGCCTTTTTAAGAAGCACTTTGACAGGACTCTGCAGTAGCTCTCACCAATGGTGCGGGGTTTTTCTCTGGAAATGGCAAGACTGCATCAGAAAACGAGAGCCTTATCGGTTAATGATGCTTCTTGGTCCCCATCCGTCAGGCGTTCGCCAAGATGGAAGCTATCTTGAGTCAGAACCCTAGTCCTACTTAAGGTTGAGTGGTTCTGCGGGAGGATCCCGAATTCGCACACACTCTAAACGAGGCGATGTTGATCGGTCAGAGCATCAAAAAACCCTCCAAGTCAAGACGAACGACAATTTTAGCCCGGCGAAGGATTCAAATCTCTAGCAAAAATAGTCACGTCTTCTCTATCAGCACTTTTGTCATGAAGACCGATTCAAGGGGCCTCGATCGTCAGCAACTATTTGGCTTTTCCTTTTCCGAATGATCGTCATCAACCTCACAGAACATCTTCGCATTACAAATCCTCTCTCATTTCCTCCCCATGTCGTTTTTTCGCAGGACCGTTCCCAATGTGTGTACTGCTCAAAAGCTCTATTGACGGAGTTCACGGACGAACATCACATTCACCGATCGTACACAATGGCTGAGATCGGCATACCCGCTATCTCCTCTCTAAAGAACGCTTCCGTTTGAGCGGTGACCAAGTCTGTCAAAACCGCCCTTAACGCTCAGATCGTTTCATTATCCTGATACGGCTTGGGGAATATGGTGTACAGACTGCCATGTTAATCACGGACTGTGGAGATGTTCTTCAGCCCGCCCCTAAAAGTTCACCCCTTCCAAATACTTCGAGAATCAGCAACCGTGCCGCATCAAATTCATTGCAGCCACCCGCTTCTCGTTCGCATACTTCAGTTTCAAAGAGCAAGCATACGGAATACTTTACTCGATCGAGCCAATATTTCGAAATTTTTGTCATGACACTTTATTCTATTCACCATCACAGGTGCACAATCTTTGCTGCAGAACAGGCGGTCTGTCTACTCCTCGACTTGCATTAATCAATTTCCAAAGTTAGTCGGCATCAATGATTCAATTGGTCTTTGCTGCGGCTGAAAGGTCTCCTGCAAGGCCCCAACATTAGAGCGTCGTCGCTACTCGCTCTACGTATATGCGGGGCGTAACGGACAATGGGTCACTGGCCTGTAGTGCAATCTTATCCAAGGCTTCTATAGTCTAAGTACAACGTCCTCGCCGCAGAGTATACATCGGTAACATAGGAAACACCCTAGCTGGCGCAGCACTTGGTCGGGTCATTATCGCTCCAGGCGTGACGCTGCACAATTGCCGCAACGGCGAAGTTGTTGGCATGCCGCATGGAGACAATTACGTGCGAAGCTGGGATTCTCGCATTTCGGTAATGGAGCTGTTCGCCCTATGCTAATTCCTATCCACTTTAGGATAGGTATCCTAAGATGCAGAACCACAGCTACAACGATTACCAATCCAGTGCCGTTTTGTCTAAATTCCATTCGAAACATCACTACCAGCGGTACAATTCAGCGGCTTCAGCAAAGACCAAGAGCGAGAGCAACGTCGACAAAGTCTCGGAGACTTTCGTTCTATAGCTCTGCGGCGTAGTTGTTATGGTACGGACCATACAATCGGTTACTTTTTAAACACAATACTTGCGCCGCCGCCCGGCATTGTGCGCAGCTATCGACGTCGAATCCTATTTCGCGCCCTGTAGTTGGCTTTCGTCGAGTCCCTTGTTGTAAGGCGTTCCAGTGATACCAGCACACGTCTGCGGCGTCCGCCCATACGCCCCATATAACCAGGCGAAGTTAAGCGCCAATCAGCCACACAAGATCGCACTCGCCTATTGCTGGTGCCAAGTTGGACGCCGTACGGGGACGACGATACGTACCATGGGCGGCTGTAATTAAGAAACTTTGCGAATAAAGAAAGACATCGCCGTACGCGCTCAGGTCTACGCCGCCGCACCACCAAGGACAGCGATACGCAATTGCAATTTTCGGTCGTACTAGTCCAGTACGTCCACACCATGGTCCAACGCTCAGGCCAACTGTCCTGGTGGCAGATGTTTGTCATTAGGGTGGATGGCCGCTTCGTTTCGTTACAGCGGGGGCTGGTGCGAAAAAGGTCCTTGCGTTGATTTCCCGTTAACGCCGTCGCGGCCGTCTAAAAAGCTTGGATTGGTGTCCAATTCGTTCGGGCTTGGCGCCTATGGAATGGTGTCGCGCCCTCGGAACCCGAAGTGTCACGTGTGATATGGGAGCTGGGGGTTTGACAGGGGGGCTGAGTTCGTGGCACGGCACACGGCTCGATAGTTGTTACTTGGCCGTTCTTCGCACGGCACGGCGCAAACCGCACGTAGCTATTCTTGGCTTTTGCCATGCGAGCGCCGAGATGCATTCAAGTGGTTTGGAATCATGTGCATGTTCCAACTACCTACTGCGCGAGTTTGCGCACTTTGGGACCCTTTTAGGGACAAGCATCTCGGTGCCGGTTCCTGGACGATCCCTCGTCACTCTTTCAATCCTCCTGCTGGCTGCTCTTGCCACCGGAAAACTGCAACCCTTCAATAGAAGGTTCCATGTGGATTAACCATTGATAGCGAAGTGTGAAATCTCCTTGAGAGACCTTGTAGGTTCCAGAACCAGCCGCGGATGCAAGCCAACCTCCAGTGTTTCTGTCGCCATCTGACCAATCCATCGAATAGGAACACAGCGGAGCCAAGCGTAGCCGATGAAAGGAGCACGCATTATTAACCCAAAGGAACATCGCGTCGGTTAGTTTTGATCTTCTTCGTACATTTCCAAAAACAGAGAAAGCAGAGAAATTGTCCTGCATTTAGAGTGAACGTTAAACGAGCGAAGGAACAACACGATATTAAAGCGGATGTCATGCAGAAGAAAGTCATTGAGAGTGCCAAGATAGCTCAGCTTCCCCCAGATTGACGTCTCACGTTAGAACCTTACCTTGCGGTGTCGATGGGAATCTTACGAAGGGTGGTTGTGGTGCATAGGGCTGGAAAAGAGTTCTGACAACGGCAGAACCAACGTCTTCAGCAATTCCAACCTTAAATCAGCACCAGAGAGCGAGCGAGCGAGCGAGCGAACGACTTCCGTCATCGTGCCTTCCTCGGCGCAATCTTTCCAGCAGGATCTAATTCTCTTCTAATAAATTCACCAACTCCGCACTCCATTCTACTCCACCGGGCACCGAAATCCGTGGCTCGATCCATGTTCGTTTTTGGAATGGATACCCTTCTTTAGTCAATACTCTGTTGCATCACATGACGATGATGGCATCCTAGAAAGATCAGTTTCCCGGCCGTTCGAAGCGAGATGAGGGTTTGGGATTGAACGGGCACCTGGCAGATGCCAGAAAGCGTTGTTTTGTGGGTAAGTTGGTACGGGAATAAGGCTTCGACCGACCCTGTGAACAACTTTCGAGTTTCAACGCCGTGCGAACGGCTACTGCACGTTAGACCGTCACTAGGTGAGCCTTCCACGTCACTATGAGGGGCTCGTCTTGGTTATCTTCGCGCCAGAAGACTAGCTAGTGGGTTTCTCTGCAATCGCATACTATTTCCCTATCACTCTACGCTTCGCCGAGAAGTTACGACTCTGATTAGCAAAGCTCGCGACTAACGAGAAGCCGAACTCATTCTAATATCCGCGCAGCCTCATTGGATGCCCAAGAGACTACTTACGGCCGAAACTCTCTAAATAGACTTCTCCATCCCTCTCGCACGACAATCCACCTCGACAATAAATCCATCACAAGCATTTGTCGGCCTCCGCATGCGGTACCACAGTTAGTCTCTTAGCAGACTTCTTGGCTGTGGGTATATTCAGTTTGCGCGCAGCACGATCGATATGATTCGCGGGGTCGATTAATTAATACCATGCGACCAAATGTGGGAAGTTTGGCAATTTCTCGCACGAAGAGGGAAGTGTACGAATGATTCATCATTTACTCTCAACAGTTATAACATGCGTCGCCAACCTACTTTTCTTGATTGGGCAATCCATTGTTCAATATTCGTCGGCTTGCAACGAAAAGTATGGATAGCGCAGGGTTCTATGTTATGATACGTCCCGCTCCGGGAACAGCGTTCAAAGCGTCCACGCAGGGGTTCACAATAAAACTGGAAAATGCTCGTACACATGACCCATTTTGTCCTACTGCGCGAGTACGAAATAAACCGGCCCCCTGCTCAGACGCCCCATGATGGCGCGAGCGAGGATACGGATGCTGGTGCCGCGTGGCTGTCGGAGTGGGGACAAGGCGATTGCTGATTGCCGTGTTCTGGGATTCTAGAAGCTGGTCCTTCTGGTGATTTTGCAACTTCAGCTGGACCTGGGCGCTGTGCCTTGCGTCTTGCGGTTCGCGAGGAGTTGAAGAAAGCTGAAACGCACACAATTTCTGTGCTTTATGATAGATGCTGTAATACGGTACGACCTTTGCCGTTCATTATCTTCTTTCGGCAAGCCTTCCGAACATCAAACCACTGCCTGCGCTCAGCTCGCTCGGCGCTGCGACTCAAGGACTGTGGATCATCAGGCCATACGATCCAGTTCGACTCATCTATCTCTAGACTCCACCATCGAGCGTTTGCGCTTCGGAACCACCATGCACGCCAAATATACAGCTCACAACCCCGAGCGGGGCGTCCGTAGAATGCAACACCACCATCAAACTCTCGGCAAACCCACATCTCGGCATCACACAGACACCCCTCGTGCAAACCACACAGCGCCATGGTCGTTTGTCCAGACGATTGGGGCCAGAAACCCGTACATGCGACCCCTGCCACATTTCCTTCTCGCTTGTTCAAAGACCTGAATCCTTCGATGCTGGCAAGCATGAAAATGGCAGGGCTGAATCCTTCCGCCTGCCGCTGCATCCAATACCGTTCCGCCAACGGTGGGTAATTAGAGAGGATCAATGGGCATTTCCAAGAAGCGGTGGAGAGAGAAGTGAGTAAAAGTGATCGCCGAAAGTACGAACCATGGCGTTCGGCTCCCAGCCCCTTCCTGCGTATCGCTCCTTCTGGAAAGACCGTCGGCCAAGTCGCCCTTGACGTCGCCGACGGGAGGAGTCGCAGTGTGCCGGCCGCACCGTTGACAGGCTGATTATTCATCGTGCGTAGGGAGGAGGAAGAATGTGGGTCTGGGCTTCGTTTGCACCTGACCTAAGCTGGGCTGAGTTTCGATGCTGGCCCTGCGCCCTATCCTCTACACCTGCGAAGTGAGCATTTTAGGAAAGAGGCTTGGTTATAGATTGTCAGGTACGCGTGGACGGCCGCGCAAGTCGTTCCTTGAAGAGGAATACTTGCATGAAAGCAACAATCATGAACTTGGTTCCTTGCACCATGAATGCGAAGACAATGCGCAGTCCGGCGAGCGCCGCTTCGTTCAATCGCCCATGAGCAGGTTAACCATGCAGGTGGCTGCAGAACTGGAAACTACTCTGGTCCAGCACTGATTCAAATTGATTTGGAGTGTAAGAGCATTGTGATTGTCATTCCTTTCGAGGAGCGGGATCGGAGACAACTTTCATTCCGAAATCCGATCCGGTGTCGTGGTTTTGGATCCTTTCGGAGGATTCAAGCATGCGTGAAGGTGCTGACTGCTTCAGCGTGTTTCTACACACTGCACTGCATTCATAAATTCGAGATTGTTGTCGTCGTGATCATAGTAGGCCTTACACAGCATCGGTCGACGGCGAGCAAAGTATGGCTCAGACACATACTCGTACTATCAGGTCACCTAAAGGAGTTATGAGGGTGAAGGTAACGTCCGCTTGAGGGAGCGGCTGCGCTGATAATTGGATAAAAACATGGCCTTAGTTCAGCCTGTCGATTTTGGCGAGTACAATACCGCGTTATATTGCGCCGTTCTGCGCGGAGATGAGAACGTTATTGTTCGTAAAATGGAGATTGGGTTGAAGATGTTCGCGAGGTGGAGCGCCTGAGAGAGTGTTCACTGCCACACCACCACCGTGCGCAAGGCACGATCGATCTCCTTGGGACATGGAGAGTAAAAGTCTGGCAGGGATCTGAAAAGCACTACACGGAATCAAGTTGCGAAATTGAGCTATGTACTGTACATCCGCAGACTCCCCTCTTATCGGCGATGCTCGACGCAAAAACCTCCAACCAGCTCCAGCTCGCCGTATAAAAAGCACCGGTCTCCCAATTCTCCCCCCTGTTGGAAGTCTTCAAGAGCGAAAGCAAAAGGTTTTCCCCCCTTTGCGCTGTCATAAATGTCAGTTAGGCACCACTGAATTTGGAGTTTGCCAACGACAAGCTCAGTAACAATACATATTGTATGCCTAGGTACTAAACACACATACAACACCACGCCTCCACCCTAGTAGGAAAAGCTGCACCTACTCTAAGAGAATTTTAACTAGGTCCGGCATCCATCCATTCATGTCGTAGAAGACCACGTTCGAGGATCAGCAACGATATGCAGGTGACCGCTTCTGTTGGCAATAACTCAGTATCATGCAGAATCGTAAACTTCATTTAAAAAGTTCTACTAGTATGAGGCTATAGCAATTACATAAACAATCTACGTCAAGAGGAGATCGTGAAGGAAAGCGGTGTGAAAGTCAGAGATGTGATTATAGTTAAGTTCGTGTTTTTCTGTAACAGTGGAGACTTGTGATGGCTTTCGGTACAAGAAGGGGGAGATCTCTGTCTTTAGATGTTTAGAAAGACCGTGACAGAGTTTGTGGACGTGGGAACTTTTTATTCATCGTTTACATATTTGTAGGTGTGAGGTTAATTGTCTTCTAACCCCCAAAATACCCATCATTCGCAAGCCCTAAATCCTCCCCATTGCAACTATAAAGTGCCTAATGGCAGTCAACCATTCATACTGGCATCGCCATCCTCACCGTCCTCTTTGATACCGTTCTTAGTTTCCTTAAGCTGTCCTTCTTCATCAAGACTGTTCCTCAAGTCTTTCCGCTCATTGAGCATAACACTGTACCTCTCGACCGCCTCTCAAATAGTCATCTTATCGACCCTTAGTCATATCCCGTTTGTCGCACTTGGCGAAGAACTCGTCTCTGTGCACAAGATAGTAGGTAATGGGTCTTTCAAGACGGTTGGTCTAAAAGGCCTTTTCCACGTGACTGTCGCGTTCGCGTCCATCACGTACAGCTACCTAACGAGATGTTCATTATATATTATTTTATCATTTCATTATTTTATCCTACTATATATTCTATTTACGGCGAAAAAATTCTGTCTAGGAAGAGGATGAGGAGGCGGGCTTAGGGAAGGTTTGCGTCCGCAAGGGCTGCCTTAACATCAGTTTATCCTAGTCTCAGAAAGCCAGGACCATGCGAGTTCGATTCCTAGACATTTCTTTTTAATTTTAATTTTTTGCCCTATTTTTAATTTTTTTCTGTTTTCAAACTGGTGCGGGGGTGTGTTGTTGCGCTGGTAGCCAAATGATAGGACCTCAGGAATAAAATCTGCATACACATTTCTATAGTCCTTGCTCTCGCGTTAGATGCCGACAGTAGGCCTTCCTTGATCTTCCTGTCAAGTGTTTGCGTCGGGATCTCTAAACGATCGCTCTGTGTATAGTCTGCGTGTGCGAGTATGGAATTGTCGTGGTTTCTAGTAATTGCTGTGGCATTGGAAGTCTATGAAGTAGGTTGGTTATGATTGATAGGGGAGGTTGTGCGGGGGAAGAGCTAAGAACCCTTGCTTTAAATTTAATGCAAGAAGTTAAATGGCTTCTACACGCTCCAAACAAATCACCGTATGATTATACCAACCAATACACAGTGAATTGGAAAATCCCGTAGCTTGTGGTATTTCATATTTGTTGTTGATAGGATTAATTAAGAAAAGACATGTAGACTGACCATTCCCGTTTTAAATTAATAGTATTAGATCATAAGCATTAGCAAGCAAGCTCTTAACATAGGAAGTCTGAGATTTTCAAGAGATGCCATTGGATTGGGAGAGAAATCAAGGCGACTCGACAAGAAAGAGTCTTGAATAAACCAACACCACAACTGAAAACCCCACCTTTTGTCACCACCCTGTGGCTAAAATACCTCTGACCTAGTCCATCAGGTCCTTTCTCTCACTCCAGCCATATCCATCCCCACTGGTACTAGCACCCTCTCCAGCTCCAGCTCCATCCTTATCGTCATCCTTCTTGGGCTGGACCTCCTTTCCCAGCCCAAGGCCCAGCGGACCCTTCTTCCTCGCCAACCGGCGCGCCTCAGCCTCAGAATCTTTGATGGCCTTCAAGATGTCCTCCTTCTGGCTAGTGGAGAAGGGCATGCTGTTGACCTGCTCGCGGAACAAGGAGAGGTCCGGGTTTTCCGTCCAGTATCTCATAGCCTCCTCAAACTGGAAGGCGTTCTGAGGACGGGCGACACCAATGGGTTGCGCAGTCCCGTCGCTGTGAGAGATACTGTATCCTCGGTTGCGGCGACGCGGATCCTGATGAGGACCTCTAGCAGCTGATTGAAGTGGCTGCGAGGGCGAGGGAGGCGTGATCAGAAGCGGACCACCGAATGGTGGAATCGACGCAAACGAGTAGTCTCCGTCGTATTCTCGGAGCCGCCTACCCTCCTCGGCTTGCTCATCGTGCGTGCCATGCCTGGAGCGCGGGTCGGGGTCTGTGTACTGACGAGGACGATAGTAGTCACGGCGGTTCAGGCTTATGGTCCTGTCCCTACCGTCACGCCTGCCAGAGTCACGGGGAGCAGCATCTTGACCGCCTGCTGGCATCGTGCCCGTCGTCGCCGTGTTGAACGGCGGCAGTGCCTGCTGGATAGTGGACAGCTGCTGTCCAGTCCTCGAGGGCAAAGAGAGTACCATGGGCGTCATGGTGAAGGTACCGCTTGTACCTTGAGCCCTATGGAAGTTAGGTCAATTTCTCTTGCAAGGAAAGCTGATTGAACTTACTGGCTACCGTAACCGCCGTGAGTGTAGCTCACGGAAGCATTTGCTTCCACAGCACGAGCGTTGACGGCATCCACGTTTCCCGCAAGTGTCTCTTGCGAAAGCCGGGTGGTCAACCGTAAAGAGCCCGAGCTCTGCTGCGGCTCACGCTGGTTGCCATCTTGTCCGTTTCCTTGGGGGGTGGACATCACGTTGGTCTGGAGAAGTTTGAGCTCTATGAGTTTATCAAAATGGGGAAGGGGTCTGAGCTTACGGAAGGATTGGAGTGAGAAGATTCTGGGAAGTGTGGGATGTGTATAAGCTTTGGGATACTTGGTCATCAAGATTGTCGGATTCAAAGAAGCCCAGTGAGTGTGTCAAGCAAAACAAAACAAGAATCGCGGGAGCCAGCAGTATTTATACTCTCAACAACGGCGCTAACGAACTGAAATCCAAGGCTAGTACGTTTGCTTCGCCAAAGAACGGGCGTTTGCACGAGAGTCAGGATCCTCGAAGAAGGCCGTGGAAGTCTGAAGTTTGGGTTAAGGACCAAACCTAGACCCTGAGTCGACGTTCATGGGGGGTTGGGGGTGAGTAGTTATATTGGCTCTGGGTTGATCGTTCACAATATCAGTCGAGCTTTCGGCAAGCTTGGAATCGAGGGGTGACTGGTGCGCCTGCTTTGACTTGGTCACCGAGGAGGTCAGCCGTGCTTCGAGCAAGCTCGTGAATGGAAGGCGACATGAACAGACTGTGCTGAATTACAAAGAAGATCATATACGTGACCCGATCGCACAGCAAGCGCAGCGGCAGCGGTAACAGCAGACTCGAAGACACAAGACCATAGGTACAAGAGCAAACGTAAAGAAGGGTTACAGTTGAGGTAAACGATTACATTCAGTTACAAAGGGAGAAACCTCCTGAACTGTTAGCCTCAGATGTGTTGAGGATGCGATGGACTTGGGAGACTACTAATAAGAAACATTATTACACAATGCTGATTTCTGCCATACATCACACGGGAACCTAGTTATCCTCCCCAGCACCCTTCATAGCGGAAACTCGAGCGACATCATCTGCTGCCGTCGCTTTCCCTCCGGCACCTACACTTTCATGCGTCAAACCAGCATACCTGTTAGTTGGAGCTGGGGTCCGCACCGCAAGCACTTCAGGGCTTTCCATATCCCCCATACCCCCATACCCCCACCCTTCTCATGCTCCCCGCCGATACTTTTACCCCTACTCCCAGCCACCGACTACGCACTCGGCGGCACCGCTGTACTCGACGCTCTGGCTGGAACCGCAAACCCCGGCTTAGGCCCCAAAGCTGCCAATGCCATGCACCCCCTCGCCCTCTGCACTTCCGAGCAAAATATGCTTTCACACGACAAACTGCAGCTCACCCCAGGGTCAACGTATACCACCAGCGCTTCCGGCCACGACCAGCCTCGAAACGCTGTTCCTGCACCTTTCCTCCCGTTAGGGCAGACACAGTAGCCGCGTTTACACCATGCGGCTGCGCCACAGGGAACGTTTGCGTTGCATAAGCGGAGAGGGCAGGTGGGGTTTTCAAGGCTGGATATGTATGGTTGGCTGTGGTTGGAAGGGGCGGATGTGGTGACTGCTTGTAGATCGGGGTGCATCATGCCATCGAACACGCCTGGACTCGCGGGACGAGAGGTCGTGAGGGATACTGTGGAGAACGATTCCCTCGTTCTTGACGTGGATGTCGATACCGAGGTCGAGGCCTTGTCTATCGACGGCGAGGGTGTGGAAGTTGATAGACATCGAAAGTCTCGCGGACACTTCTCACAGTTCAGATAGGTCTCTGGACACACATTCCAAGGCGGACGTCCGTTCTCCGGAACTTGCGAGCGACCGTTGTCGTTCCATGGCGAGATGGGATAGTCGAGCGATATGGGCGCGATGTTTTCTGGGTCAGGTGACCAATCGGGGTTAATGTTCTGCTCCTTCTTCGCTTTGTCTTGGGGTGAAAGTATGGGGTTTGCGTTTAGATCGGCATCGGAGGCAGAATTAGATACTGTGGTGTATTGCCGAGGATATTGATGTTCTTTTGGAAGTGCAGAGGAAGATACGAGCGGTAGGAAGATGAATGAATTGAGTAAGAATCTCATGATGCTTGAGAATTAAGGGCAAAGAAATGTAGGATTTGGGGAAGAAAGACAGGAGAGGTCTACGGAATAAAGCCATGCAAGGAACAAGTGGTAGGCTTAGGCGCATGAACCCCCCTTGGCAGGAGAGAAATACACTAGTGGCTGGGATCGAGATAGAGGAATGTGTTATTGTAGTACAAATTAGACATGATATGCACCTCGCTTCATGTTGTGTTCAATAACGGATTCTTGACCCAAGAAACAATTCGCTAAGTGAAGCCCTAGCAAAGGATGCCGCTCCCTTATCAACTAGGCCGGTGTAGAAAAAATCTTGAACAATTGTACAAGAGACGGTACGAGCTAGTTAGTGTACTGTCTAAATTTTTGGAGTCTCCAATCACATCATGAAAGATCCCACTGGTGCGAATATGGAGTGGAGTCCAGTTCGATCCTGCCGTGCCTATACCTACTGTTGCCCACTCCTTGACTCATCGAAAAATCGACCACCATTCTCATTTATCCTCAAATGGCCACTGTAATAGAGTGTATTCTGTGTCCAATCGGCATCCTGAGGAAACGGAGCGTTTGGATTCAACTGGATCTCATGAACATCCTTCAAGACAAATTCCGAAATATTCGTCTTCAGTACCACTTCATCCACGATAGGGGACCAGCATCCACCCCGCAAACCGCAGAGCTCAGTTTGTAGCGAATGGAGCGAATATCGGTGGCGATCGATCAGGCCTTGGAATTCCGATTCTTGGGCATATATACCTCGGAGACTCAATGATCGAAGGTTTGGCCATGTCGTCTGGAGTCCCAGGTGAGAAAATATTGACTGGCCTCCTAGTGCAAGGGACCGGTACATAACCCTTTCGCGAGAATTCCAAGGTACCAAGTGCAGTGATAATTCACTGAGATCCTTGGCTTCAGATAAGAGGAGAGCTAGATTGTCTAGCGCTGTCTGGTCTGATTGGCCACTGCGCAATACATCGATCTCAATGTGGAGTTTGTGTAGGTTGCGGAAGAAGAATTGGCCAGCCTCCAAGTGACCCGGACTAGTGAAATTGAAGGCATGGAGATTGAAAGGTTGCCGTTCGAATGATGCACCTAGCGGATCGATAGCGAATTCTCGGATATTGGCTATTTGCTCGCAGTGTATGGCACCGATGAAATGGTGCAACGTATCGAAATTATCGAGCGTACATTTTGGCGGGACAAGGTTTTTCAAGCTGTTCTTCTCGAGTGGAATTGGACGTGGGCCGGGAGAATAGACGAGGCGGTGGAGTTTTGGCATCCATTGAATAGCCTTTGCAACGGTGTGCAGGAGAACCAAACCGTCTAGCAAGTCATTCTGTTCATCGAGCTTATCTTTGTATCGCCTCCAACTGTATTTTCGTCAGCTGATTAGATCTCGAAGAGCACATCGATCAGTCGTAATGGAGGACATTGAAAACAACCACAACTCACCAAGTTCTTCTAGTCCAGCTCTTCGCAACTGCAAGATGCTCATATTCGTTCGTTGCCATATCATATGCATGTAAGTTCCTCGCGTGTGTCGTATTGTACCTTTACCATCCACGTCAGCATTATACCGTTTTTGCCAGCGTTGAGAATACAACTCACACAGATCCATCAAGCACAACCTCCTTGACATTCTTCCTCAGCACGCCATCCTTGCTCACAATCTCTAACGCACTCAGACCTTGATATCTCGCGCAGACAACCATACTGCGAAACAGCCGTGGCGTCGCATTGTTGCGGAACTCCCAACTGACCGCTCGAACGGCTTTAAGATCGGCATTGTGAAGGTAGCTGAAAATGTGGATCTGTAGCTCTGTGTAACAATGATGTTAATCGCGGTTTCTCTTTCCTTCGCAAAGCTCGTAAATAGCCTGATGCCTTAAAACGTATTGAAAAGGGGAAGCGAGAAGTATAGCATTCGAGAAGGGCATTGAACTATCGTCAAAGTGACAGGAAAAGTGAAAGGAGCGCGACAGATCCGTTAAGCCATGGCAACTCGGGGCTGTCGCCTGGTGGCGAGTGTAACGTACCTGCGGGCAACTGTCCAAGCGGACCCGTCATGGCCATGCCGGCCTTTTCGAAAGGCGGGACGAAGTTGGATGAGGATAGTTAACTTGGAGCAGTGAGGTCGAGAAGTTGCATGTGAAGCGGGTTTGCTCAAAGCGGAAAGGCGCAGGCCGCCATGCGGGGCGGGGAAAGAATGATGTACCAGACTCCAGAGAACAACGCTCAAATAAGATGTTCCCTTCACCTCCGACCTTCAAATTTGCATTCACATACACTCTCAAACAAACAGGTCCGCAGTTTCAAAGTATCCTAACTTGAGCAGATCTGTGACCCGAGGGCGTTTGGACACTAGTGACACGTTTGGTGTCTCCTATCAGTCACTTCACATCACACTGTCATTTAAGAAAGAGCGAGTGTAGTAATTGACTTTTCGATTCTTATTTTGCGACTTTGATACAGCCGTCAGGGTATCATTTGGGCTCGACTCCGCCCAATATGCACATGTGAAAAGAGTAGCGGGGTGAAAAAAATCCCCTGGAAAGCTATCCGCCAGGCATAACCCACCTCATTTATGTGCCCAAGACCCCATTGCACGCATAAACCTTCCCAACCAAGCGCCATAGCGATGAGCTCCAATGCTGACAGAGAGGGAGAAAAAAAGATAATAACTCAAAACGTCAAAAAAAAATATAAAAAATCCACTCGTCAGAGGGAAATAAGTGCTACCCTCCTGCGAGAAGGTGCTGTCTTCCAAATCACACATGATATCCGAGAACGCATGAGGACTCCATTGAATGGGGAGGCAGCGCTCTCCAACCTGACTGCGGCTTCTTAGTTTGCAAGCCCACTGGACAGCCGATCGCGTTCCAAATGTGACTTGGAAAGCGAAGAAGCTATCGTCGCTCACTGCCGAGGTTCTTGTGGGGCCATGGGGTCTTCTGTTGAATAGGGGAATCGTTGACTTCATCAGTTGGGAGTGTGCGTTTGTTGTGAGACAATGCGTTATTATCAGCATATGCCCTAGCCAGGTCTTGACATGGACTGCCAGTGGTATTCGAACAACCATCGGGGCTGCTAAGAGTCTACCGTCGCGAGCCGCCAACTTCAACCGGACGTGATCTCTGCTCGAATGCCAATTTCCTCCTCTTGCTACCTTGCGCATTGTCTTCTCCGCCTGTGGACTCTGCGTAGTCGTCTGTATACCCTTCCCCGTAACCCTGATATGACACATCTGTGTACTGCCGCTTAGATCCAGTTCTTTCTGGTCTTACGACTCTTGAGGCTGGCGTGTGGGCATTTGGCGTACCCGATCCAGAGGGTGCGATTCTCTGCGGTACTGCTGCTGGAGTTGGCTTCGATTTCACCGCTTCGTCCGTGCCGAGATATTGACGGTATTTTGCATTTTCTGCGTGCGGAAGTTCCCCCGGTCCTATGCCTGCCAATGCGCTGTTGAGGAGATCATTGAGTGATGCACCGAGCCCGGTTCCTTGAGGGTTGAGGCCGGTCTTGTCGACTTCTTTATTCGTCATCTGCGCTTGGTATTCAAAATCGGGAATCATCATGAGATTGGTTAATGACCTGTCCATCTTCACGGCCTTTGGTTTGCCGGCGATTTGCATTTTCTTGATCTGTCCCTCATAAGACTTCCTCAGCTTGTTGGTCTTCTCCCCCGTCACGGGATCGTTACGAGCAACAGATCGTGCCAGCCCGGTCAAGTTATAGAGTTCAAATAGATCCTGCGAAGCGTGCGGTCGCGACGGCTCGTAGGCTATTTCGCAACCCGTGTTAGCAACTCAGAGCAAGATTGCGCTGGCAAAAGGGGACCTTACTGCTTTGGCAGCCCAGGAAGAGCTGACTGCCGCAAATACCCTTGGCCGCCGCTACTCCACCCTCTGGTGCGAAGATGCTCCTCTCTTGCCGGTCGTGATCGCTCCTTCTGTGCCCATCTAACCGTACTGCGTCATCATCCTGGCCATCGTCCATCATCGCATCACCATCGCTATCGACATTAAGGGAATGTGAGGGCCCGGCGGTGCTCGCAGGCGTAGGGAAGGTCTGTTGGTTTGTCGTCGTCGACGGCGGGGCCGTTTGCGAGTGCTGCTGCGACATGATCACAGAGGAGGGCGGGGTCATTACAGAGGCCGCGGCCGTCGTGTTCGAAGCAAAGCCGCCATTGGGATTCGGATTCATGGAGGAGTATGGCGGCGAGGTGGGCGTGTTGGGGTGGATAATGAGCGTCTTTGTCTCGCTGTGCTTGGCGGCGTGGTGGTAGGGCGGCGAGCCCGGCGAATACGATCCCGTCCGTAAGCGCTTCGCGATATGCTCCGACATGTCAGAGCTCGCAACGGCGGGAGGGAGTGCGGGCAGCGGTGTGCGTCGGTGCCGTGGTGGTAGTGGTGGTGGTGGTGAGAGGCGAGTGCTGGGCTGGTCGGGCGCGGGTCGACCGCGCAGGTGCAAAAAGTGCTCTAGACTGGTCGCATGCGAAAGTAACGACGTTCTTGAGTGATGACGGGTAGTTTGGCTGTATGGGAGGGGGGTTGCAGTGCGGTGTAGCGGGGTGGGTGGTGGTGGTGAAGAGCAGACGTTGGTTCCTCCTTGGGGGAGGCTGCAGCAGCATTATGTCAGACAGCGCGTCTCACCGTCTCACAAGCACGCCAACCCAGCGACAACGACAGCGACAGCGACAGCGACAGCGACAGCGACAGCGACAGCGACAGCGACAGCTCGCTCAATGCCGACACTGCCCCAGCACTGCGGCCAGTGCCAGTATGGATGAAGCTGCACGCGGCCCAGTCGCCAGCGCATCGTCGTCGACGGCACAGGCATCGCGAGCGGTGCAGCAGCCCAAACCACAAGCTTTGCCCTCGCGCACCGCGCCAAGTTCCATCCTGGTGTCGCCGCGCCAGAAGGGCAATCCGATTCTGAACAGCGTGCGCACTGTGGCATGGGAGTACTCAGACATTCCGGCCGACTACGTCCTCGGTGCGACGACATGCGCGCTATTTCTGTCGCTCAAGTACCACCGCCTGCATCCCGAATATGTCTACAACCGCATCCGCGACCTCAAAGGCCAGTACCAGCTGCGCATCCTCCTTGTCATGGTCGACATCGACAACCACGAGGAGTCGCTGCGGGAGCTGTCAAAGACGTCACTGGTGAACAATGTGACTGTCATCCTAGCCTGGACCGCACAGGAGGCCGGACGCTATCTGGAGCTCTTCAAGACGTTCGAGCACGTTGCGCCGACGAGTATCAAGACACAGCAGTCGATCAAGTATGCCGACAGTCTTGTGGACTTCATCACAGTTCCGCGCAGTATCAACAAGACAGACGCACTTGGCCTAGTAGCGAATTTTGGCAGCATTCGCACGGCGGTCAACGCCTCGCCTGAAGAGATTGGACTAATTGCCGGCTGGGGCGAGAAGAAGGTGCAGCGCTGGTGCAATGCAGTCAGGGAGCCGTTCAGGATACAGAAAGCAGCAAAGAGAGGCATTATCCGGGAGAACACCCAAGCCACACAAGCAATCGTGTCTCGAGACATTTCAATGGGAGAGGGCGAGAGCCAGTTCCCCAACGAGGGGGGCGTGCGAGAGTCTCTAGAAGCAGTGTCAACAGTGGCACCGTTAGCGCAGCCTGCCTTGACTACGACCTCTACAACGGCAGACGCAGACAAGAGGTCACCCCATCGCATCGCGGAAGAGCTGGGCACGAGCTCGCCGAAGGATGATGGCAGGCAGAAGGAGAGCTTAGCAGCTAGTGCAACTCCGAGCAAACGAAAGAAGGACGACGAGGACATGAGCGAAGGCATTATGGCTGCACTGAGCAAGTTACGTAAGCAATGAGCATGATAGAAATTATTCGATCCATTCAAATAAAGTGTGCATGACAATCCAAACTCCCGAAAGTACATTGTCGTTTTCCGCTTCATGATTGTACCTATCCCGCCCGCCCAGCATCTTGTCTCAATTCCAGCTTCTGGTCGTGACTTCAAGTTGACATTGAAGTACTTCTGCGCAACGAAAGGACTCGAAAGACATACTCACTTGCACACCTCTGTCCATCTCTTCTCCGGCTCTGCAAGCACTAACTCCTCCCAAGGCATGCTCTCGAGCCCGCACCAACCGCAAAGAACAATTATATCACATTTGAACCACCTATTTGGTTTGAACTGCTCTACAACTTCCCCACATACATCATTGTTCGTTTACACAACACGAGTGTTTACATCAACAGCTGTCCCCTCAGAAACGTAGTGCCCTGAAATCTCTATGCATTCCTTCAGGACGACTGTGGGTAGACTCGAGCCAACCACCGGATGCAGATGCAGGTCTTCGTAGGTGATGGCTTACAAGTACTTCAACTTCAGCGTCTCTTGCACTTGATCGGAATGCTGAGCTCGCCGTCTTTCTCGCTTCATCGGGTTTGGCGAGCAATGCGGCTTTGGGACGTTGTTCTACATTAGGTAAGACAGAATGTGCTCGTATAGAGCTGGCGGTGTGAACGCTGCGAGCGTTGATATGGGCAGTTGTCATGCTGACTGGCGACTACATCATTATACGTTAAGTGTTCCAGCTGCTTCTTAGGCGTCTTAAGAAATCGAGACATCCTATCTTTCTTCCAGCCGAATTTCTCCTTCCCTTTTGCCGTCTCACGGAGTGCAAAGTCCCGCAGGCCGCCGTGCCGCGGTGCCGCGCCCTCGATGGGTCCCAATACATAAGCGGCTTGGGAAACTCGTGAAGTGGTAGATATAAGGGACTTGTTCGAGCCAGCAAGCGGGGAAATCGATGTCGATGACCCTCGCAGAGATGCCGTTCGCGAAGTTGCAGGAGCCGAACTGACAAATTATCCAAAGGAAACACGATGCTGAGGAAGAAAGATCGGAGAAAGCTCGCAGCCCCAGAGACCGTGGAGTAGGTGGAAGCATCATCTGAACCCCCACAATCCGGCATGCCTCGGCCCATCTTCTAGCTTTATCCCCGTCATACCCAAAAAGGCAATCCCATCGCCCAAATGAGGACAACCTCCGCGGGGTCTTGGCAACTACGACTGCCGCTTTGCAGAACCGCCAACACCCCGCTCTATGACGGCAAAGTACACTTCGCATCATCCTATCTTTAGTTTCTCCTTATACTAGTTTTACTCGCCATGTACCTAGTAAATCACTACCGATCTGTTCGGCTTCGAAATATGAGATTTCGGCACCTTCGCAACGTGATTTGTTGGCATCGATGGAGGGCTCTTAAGTGTCGTCTTGCCGCGCCGTTGTGATTAACCTGTGTATTGCTGTCTCTTGAGCCTCTTATTAAGGAGTTACTATTGGTTCCGCCTCCTTTACGAACATTTCCTTGTTCTTGTCCTTGCGATTGTGCGGCACATCTTATTTAAGGCTCAGTACATCATCTCGTTGACCTTCGGGCGGTAGAGCATCGCAGCACCAGAAGCAATCAACCCTACAGCAAACATATTCCACCATGGCGACCCCAGAGACCTTCGACATAGTCATCATCGGCGCCGGGCCTGTCGGCCTCATGCTCTCAACCTGCCTCACGCGCTGGGGCTACAAGATAAAACACATTGACAACCGGCCCACTCCCACAGCAACCGGTCGCGCCGACGGCATTCAACCACGTTCTCTCGACTTGCTTCGTAACATGGGCCTCAAGCGCAAAATCATGGCCTATGACCCGGCTAAAGTGTACGAAGTAGCATTCTGGGATCCAAGCTCCAAGGGCATTCATCGCACTGGCACGTGGGCTTCATGTCCAAAGTTTATCGATGCTCGGTATCCATTTACAACGCTTCTACACCAGGGCTTAATTGAGCGCGTGTTCATTGAAGATATCGAAAAGAATGGAGGCGAGGTGCAGAGACCGTGGACGATCACCGGGTTTGAGAATAACGGAATTGATAAAAGATATCCGGTAGAAGTACAGCTCGAGCATGTAGATGATAAGGGTAGGAAAGAGACGGTGAGGGCAAAATATCTATTCAGTGGAGAGGGAGCTAGGAGTTTTGTGAGGGAGAAGTTGGGTGTTAATATTAAGTACAAGGATCCTATTGCCCATGTTTGGGGAGTTATGGATGGCGTTGTCAGGACTGACTTTCCTGATATCAAAGTATTTCTCCCTCCCCTTTCCCCCTACCACTCCGCCTAACAGCATCTAGATGAAATGCACCATCCACTCCGACGCAGGGTCCATAATGGTAATCCCGCGCGAAAACAACATGGTACGCCTCTACATCCAAATCGCCTCCTCCACCGACGCCGACTGGGATCCTCGCAAGACCTCCACTGCAGAAGAAGTTCAAGAGCACGCCAAAAAGATCCTGCGCCCATACACCATTTCCTGGGACCGCGTGGAATGGTTCTCAGTGTACCCGATTGGTCAAGGTATTGCAGAAAAATACACGCTTGATGAGCGGATTTTCATGGGCGGTGATGCGTGCCATACGCATTCACCGAAAGCAGGACAGGGCATGAACACCGCCTTTTTAGACGCTGTGAACTTGGCGTGGAAGATTCATCATGTGGAGAGTGGGTTTGCGCCGCGATCCATACTCTCCACCTACGAAAGCGAGCGCAAACTCATTGCCGAAAACCTCTTGGACTTCGATGCGCGATACGCCAAACTCTTCTCCGCGAGGATCCCGTCTGCGGGCGAAGTAGCAGGCGCCACAACCACTTCATCACCACAACAGCGACAACCCGCCGAAGAAAACGAATTCGTAAAAACCTTCAAGGCATCCTGTGAATTCACCTCAGGCTACGGCGTAGCCTACAATCCAAACACGATAAACTGGGGCCCCGAGCACTCTGCCCAGCACCCCCTGATCCTGCCGTATCAGAAAGGAACCTCACTTCGAACAGGACGCACATTACACCCCGCGACCGTAACCCGAGTTGTCGACGCCAACGTCGTCCACCTCGAGCAAGAAATCCCCCTAAACGGCTCCTACAGGTTCTACATCTTCGGCGGCAGTCCGTCCAAAACCTCCACCGCCATCAAAGACCTCGCAGCATACCTCTCAGCCCCCTCATCCTTCTACTCCATCTTCGCCCACCCTTCCACTCCGTCCATAGACCGCTACCACGAACCCCACAACCCACACACAAACTTCCTCTCCCTGTGCGCCATCTTCAACGCCCCGCGCTCCGGGATCGAAATCTCTGCGCTTCTTCCTCCACTTTTCGCGAGGTATAGGGATCATGTGTATGCGGATGATGTATGGGATCAGAGGGTTCCTGAGGCCAAGGCAGCGGCGCACGCGAAGATGGGGTTTAGTGAGGAGGAGGGTGGCGTGGTGGTTGTGAGACCTGATGGGTATGTTGGCGTTGTTGTCAAGTTGGTTGAGGGGAGAGGCACAGCGGAGGCATTGAATGCGTATTTTGGGGTTGTGACGGGGAGGCAGTTGGGGGATGAGCGAGCTGCGCTGTGAGAGGGGAGGAAAACAATTTGTATATACTTTGACAGATGCATGGGGGAACTTGAGAGGTTGGTTGGATTCTGGCATAGCGTTTCGTATACCACCGTGTTGATTTAGAAGGAATATATCAAGGTCTTACCCAATATTGACGAATCGAAGAAAGTGGTACAGAGAACTTTGGAAGGAAAATGAGCACGGGCCAGGGGAAAATGAAGTTGTATGTTGCAGTGAATGGCTATATAAATGGCATAGTAATAACCACCGTTCATTCAATAAACCGGACGCCAGGCACCGAACTCCCATCCCGGTCCCATAACGGGAACGTAAGAGTCGGCGCGATGCGAATGCAGATGCCAGATTCGCGAACCGCCAAAGTGTTCAACGAATGCAGACTGTTTCCGAACAAGTTCAATCTGTATGCTTCCGCGCGGTGCAGCACCACAAGCTTTTGCAGCATTGTGCGGACCCTCTTCCTCTTCGCCCCGGCGTCGTGAGTTGTAGCCTCTCCCTGTATGGAAGCTTGTAGTTCAAGACACCTCAGTAGCACTCTTCCCCAGCTGCACTGCCAACCTCTCCTCCTCCTTTCGCTGTCGCGCGGCCTCCGTCTCTCGCCTAAGTGCCTCGAGATTCCACGCTCCTTCATTGTCTTCATCGTCGCTCTCGTCGTCGCTGCCCTTATTCCAATCGCCCTTTTCAAACATGGCTCGGCCAGTCGCTTCCTTCATCTGCTTCGCCTGCGCTTCGGCGACCTTCTTGTCTAAACGCTCTTGCTTCCATTTTGCAAAGGTTTCCGCGGTGACGGGCGTGAGCGTGCCCGTGAGCTTGTGCCGTTCCGATTCGAGGAAGTCTTCCAGGGTCAAGGTAGCGAGGGGCGAGTTGGCCATGAGAGCTTTTTCGGCGGCACGCTGTTCTTTCGTTTTAAGGACGAATCTGTGTACGATTAGCATCGCCTACACTCATAGTGGATGTTGAAGACTTACCCCGGCGGCAGCGAGTGCTTGTACATGCACTTATCGCCTCCATTTGGACACACCCAGAACCAACCATATTTCTGGTTCTCCACCGCCTCAATAAAGTATTTGCACACCTTATCCGTCGTCGATTTTGGATTCCCATGCTTACTCAACACGACCTTCTTCAATTTCTCCTCATCCCAGTCGTCCATGGTATCCTTCTTCTTTTCCTCTTCTTCCTGCTCCCTTGTATCTGTGTACAAGCTCCTCTTCTCCGTCTTGCGCTCCACGGCCAAATCATGGCTGAACTTGCACTTCTTTCCCTTTTCGCAGTTCCCTTTCTTGTAGAACTGGCAGAGCACGGTTTTCGGATCGACACCAAAGGGCACTTTCTGCGTCTGGACAGGCTTGAAGAGTTCGGCGGTTTCTTTGCGGGCTTGTTCTGCGGCGGCCTTGTCTTTCTCGCGCTGGAGCTTTTCGGCTTCTTTCTTCTTTTCGGCGGGCGACTTGGAGCCAGCGGTGGCTTGTTGGATCTGTTTGATTTGTTTTTGTGCGGCGCCTCCTTTTTTCTGTGGGTGTATTTGTTAGTGGTGGTCATCACACGGCTCGTGAGTTGAAGGGTGGCGTGCGAATCGTGATAGATGATGGTCAACGTACATTTTTCATGCCAAAAGTCTGTAAAAAGTCAGAATGATGCTCCCACTACTTGCATCGTCCGTACACACCTTGTCGACGTCGGCCTTTTTCGCCTTGGGCTGATCCTTTCCTTTGGGTGCCATGATGCCAGCAATTCTTTCTTGCGTGCAAAATTCACGAAGGGTCGGACTTCAAATAATTCGCGCCTGTGAGGGAAAGACAGTGGTTGTGGGTGGCGTGGACGACGGCTGGCGACGTGAGTGCCAGGCTGCTCTGGTTGGCAAAGTGAGAATGACTGTGGTTGTCGCGGGGTGGAGCGGAATTGCGGCGGGAAAGAGCGCGGGCCACAGCTGCCAAGCACGATTCGTGGAAGCTCGAGGTAAGGTGGCTTCACATAAGAACAAGCAGTACTCCGCAGCCCGCCCCAAACCCCCACCCCGCCAAAGTCACCTGCTTCTAAGCGCTTGGAAGCGTAAGTTGCCTCCTCGTGATTGTTTCTCAATTGCTCTACTGATCACACTCCAGCAAACCCTCCAGTCACTCCACCAAGCAAAGCACACCAACGCGCGTCCAACATGATTTCCGATAGCCAACTCTACTCGCTCGCCATCTTCCTGGGCACCGCTGCCATGGTTCTTATCGTGCTATACCATTTCCTCGAAGTCAATTCTGAAGACCACATCCCGGAGGAGAAGCCCAGAGCTGTTGGGGGAAAGATGAAGGCATGATGGATGGTGGATGATAGAAGAGTGAAACGGCGGGCAATCAGATCACGGGAGAGGAGTATTGAGTTGATATGTATAATGTCGCAAGGGGCACTACATGGGGAAGCACAATCGACATTCGATACCATTTGAAAGGATTAGTGAGGTCAATGCAAGCATTGGGAGATCTTGTGGTCATTGGGAGTTTAGGGCGCCTGTGATAAGCGGTCGTGGAATGGAATTGGGCTTGTCAATTATAGTCAAGTGTCGAAAGACACCTATTATGCCCATAGAGGCTGGGGTGTTAAGAACACATCGTTCTCCTTGTCGGCATCCTCGCCTTTCACCAATGGCTGATAAGCAAAATTACCTCAAGAGCTGCCAAATTCTTACTTCATTACAAATGCCCCAGTGTCAGCCTGACCTTCTGCTTAGTCTTCGACATCAACGAGCTCTTCCTCCGTCTCGTCGTTGTCGCTAAAGCCCCTTCGGCGCTTCTCGTTAACAAGTGTAGCCCCCCCACGATCCATGCCAGGGCCTCCAATGCGTCGCTTCTGCGACACTAGACGGTCTTGTACTTCGCGTGATTCTCTCTCCTGCTGGTTTTTCGGACGTCCGCGTCCACGAGGCGCGCTAGACGGCTCCGTTTGGGTGGATCCAGCGACGGTGTCGAAATCGATATCTTCTAAATATTCCGGACGAGCAACGATGCGTGGTGTAACACGACGTCCTTGAGCATCGCTCAGATAAGCCTCGGAATCGGTTGCATCTATCTCAGTCTGTTAATATCAGTATATGCGCGATCAATCATGAGGGGTATGCAAACCAGAAAGACCACTCGCGGGCCCGTCGCCAAGGTTCCAAGACAGTGGCTGGAAGTGCTCTTGGTCAAGGTGTGCATTCCACTCCTGCTCGCTGCTGAAAGACTTTGGCTCGTGCCTCTCAATCCTCAAGTTCGTCACTGGATCGTGGACGGCAACTTCCGTTCCGCAGTTCGCCCAGAAACACTCCAGCATTCCACTAGCACTCTCTTTCCTGTGGACTTTGGAGACATGCTTCCGTAACGTGTCCAAATTGTGAAGCTCAGCCTTGCAGCCTTGCCATTTGCACGTAAAGGATTGGTACTGCGGTGCATGGCGAGGGGCGCTGGGTGATCGCGAATCAATTTGGATGGGCTCGTTTCTGCCAGTCGCGACATTGCGTAGTCCGCTTGGTTGCGCAGGGATAAATTCTGAAGGTTTGTTTTGGGTACTAGTGTGACCGTTCGTTACTGTTCGCGCCTGCGCTGCTGCAGAACCATGAATGTTTTTGCGCCAACCGACAGGACGACCTTTTTTCTTAGGCAACGGTTTTCCTTCGGCGTCGTACTCAGTAGCAGAGCGGAAGGCGGAATACCCAACACCAGCTACAGCTGGGCGGGGGGCGCTCGCACTCATGCTGACTGACGCTTTTTGTTTGGGTGTAGTTGGTGCTGTTGGGTTTCCTGGGAAGGAGTGTCGTGGAGGTCGACCGCGTCGCTTGAAAGGGTTGACAGCTTCTGGTCGAGCTTGGGCCTTATCCTGGCTTGTGCTCTCACTTTCTCTAGGACGCGGGGCAGGTCTATTTTCGTCTTCCGAGTCCTCTTCATCATCAGCGTCTTCGGTCAGATGCTGCACTCCTTTCACAAAATATCCAGGCGGCGGCCGTCCAGGGTCGATGAGATCCCACCTTAAGGTGCTCAGATCTGAATCATTTGTGACCTGGGGCAGAGTTGTTTTTAGGATTTCTAAGTGTTGATTCAACTGCCGGGCATCTGGATGTCTACCACATGCAAGCAGCACATCGCGCGCAATTGTGGCGATGTTGTATGTATTGCGTCTTAAGGCCTTTTTACGATCCAAAGGTTCAACTATAGTCTTGTGGCGAAACTCATTCAGAGGGCCTGGCTCTGGCACATATTGTGGCGGTGCTGGGCGTGCGGGCAATGGGAAATTGGCCGGTACTTTATTGACCTCCATACCATCGTGGAAAGGTGTAGGAGATCCATACGAGTCTGTCGTGCCGAGATTGAGCTTCTTTGGCGGGGGATCAAAATCTTCATCCTCTGGCATCATAGTCAAGTCGATCAGGTCATTGAACGTACGTTTTCTTGCTGCTTCTTCCTTGTTCACAGGAGGCTTCAACTCGGGCTTGATCGCTACCATTTCTGCAACGGGAGCTGGTGTAGGGGCAGCTGAGGAATCCGCATCTGGGAATGGGGGGTATTGCGGTCTGTTTTCTGCTGGGGAAGCTGCGGAAGTAAATCCTGCAGCTGGCGTTGCTGGAGTGCCGACAGGATTCTTCATAACAGCCGGCGGAGCCACGGTCTTCATAACAGCAGGAGGTGCGATTTTTGTGCCGTTCACTGCGTTCACTCCTGCAGTTGAACTCTGTGTCGCCTTTGCTCGTGACGCCGAGTTCACATCGGGCACAGCAGTCAGAAGATCCTTCGCAAATGTCGCCCGATCCAGTTTGAGGCCCAGCTTCTCTAGCTGCTCGCACAGTTCAATATAGGAGGGGTTGCCATCAAGCATGCGAAGAACCTCGGCCGCATCGACAGAATTCGAAGGATTGTGGTTTTTGAGGTATGCAGCAGCGGCGCTTGCCAATTGAACCTTTTTCTCTGGCGGCCACACGGTGCCGTTAGAGCGAACTGCTGGCACAGCTGACGGTTTCGGTACAGGCAATGCTACGACTGGTGTCGCCTTTGCAGCCACTGGCGTGGAAGCTGCTTTTGAAGCTGCTTTCTTGCGCATAGTGGCCGGTGGTACGGTTGAAGCGGTTTGAGTAGGAGCAGATGGGGCAGCCTGTGGAGCTGGCTTGCTCTGAACCGGCGGCGATTTATTAGGTGCTTTCGCACGACGTTCCTCTTCCCAAATTCTTGCCAATAACGCAGGGTCTTTGCTGTTGAACTCGCGCATTTTGGCCATTAGAGCTCGAATCTCGTCTTCCATTCCATCACCACCTGAAAATGCTGATGCTGCACTAGAGGCGTTGGTGGCAGCTGGAGCTGATTGTTGTGACTTGCGGCTCTTTGGTGGTTTTGGGTTGTTCATCTGTGCTAGCCGTGCTTTCTCCTCCTCTTCCTTCCGCTTCTGCTCTTCCTCTTCCTCTCTCTTTCTTTCCTCCTCTTTCCTGAGAGCCTCGGCCTTCCGTTCCTCCTCCGCGCGTGCTGCATCTTCCTCAGCCTTCTGAGCACGTAAGGTTTCCTGCTTCCGTTGGTATTCAGGCCATGGATCGTACACAGCCATGGGGTCTACCGTAGTTGTGCTTTGTCCGTAGGTCTCAGGTACAGGATTAAGGGGAGCCGTTGATTGGGTGTCTGTATAGCTGTAAGAGGTCGAGGCAGGGTGCGCTGTCCGAGAGACATCAGGGTTTGGTAGCTGACGACGAGGGTATTCGTTGTTGTACGCCGCACTTATTGCAGCAGTCCTTGCCGTGCTCGCAGATGCCTGTGTGTTTTGCGCATATTGAGGCTGCGCTGGACTTGCAGTGCGCTGCGGTTGCTGGCTATAGCTTGTATGGGTCGCTCGTTGCGAGGGATATCCTGCGGCCATTGCAGGTGACGTGATGCCGCGATTCACCGTGCTTTGGGCTCGGCTTGTATTCACGCTGCGTGGGCGAGCCTGCGTCTGTCCGTAAGAGGGAGCAGTCGCATGACCTTGGGAAGTTGGCGTTGTGCTGCTTGAGTAGCGTGAGCCTGAGCCTGAGCCTGAGTTGGTCGCGGTGAATCCCGGATGAGTAGCTGCAGTCGAGTTGGGCGCGTATGCGGTATTGCTCATATTGCGGAGCACCTCTGCAGCGCGACTCGTCGTCTCGCGATTGCCACTGTAATTCCCCCCACTCCATGAACTATCCTGAGCGCCGCTGTAGGCATTGTTGTTGCCATAAGATGGGGCTTGGTAGGACATGTAGTCTGTGGCCTGGGTTGTTGGCTGGTACTGACGCGATGGCTGGTTGTTCGAAGCGGGCGCTGTCGGGTAGGTCGAGTACTGTTGCGCCGAACTCTGCTGGTAGGGATAGTTATAGGGGTTGTAGTTGTTCGACGACATAATGGACAACACTGCCGCAGAGTATACAGGCGGCTCTGTCGTACCAGATAAAGTTCGAGACAGCGATATTGAGACGCGTGTGTGACGCGTAGGTGAGCGTGAAGGCGATGGTGAGGTTGCTGGACATGATCCATGTCTGTTTGTCCAATCGGCCACGCATTTTTCCGGCCCGCGCTTAAGCGAGTTTTCCACACGTTTTCCGAACATTTCCAACTTTGCTCAGCGACGCAGAACAACCGACCGACGACGGAAACACGATCACAATGACAAAGATCCAGCACTCCATCGCCAGCTCGCGCCGCAAGTCGCGGAAGGCGCACTTCAGCGCCCCTTCCAGCGTCCGCCGCGTCAACATGTCGGTTCGTGGACCCAGAGGGCTGCAGAGGGACATCTCTAACTGCTGCAGGCGCCGTTGAGCAAGGAGCTCCGCGAGAAGCACAACGTGCGAAGGTAGATATACAATGCCGTCACTACGAGGTCAATGCTAACGTGAATAGCATCCCGGTCCGAAAAGACGTATGCGTCCTCGAATCCCCAGCTGCGGTGACGAATACTGAACGTTACTAGGATGAGATCCAGATCGTACGTGGAACACACAAGGGTCGCGAGGGCAAGGTCGCCTCCGTCTACCGCCTCAAATACGTCCTTCACATCAACGGAGGTATGGCTCCCGCGAAACCCCACCTATCGAAATAGCGCTCATTAGCCCTGCAGTTGTCCGCGAAAAGACCAACGGCCAGTCCGTCCCCGTCCCCATCGCTCCTTCAAAGGTCGTCGTCACGAAGCTCAAGCTCGACAAGGTACGCCGGTGAAGGAGTCCAGTCGATACATTCGGGGGCTGACAGAACGTAGGACCGTGAGAACATTCTGGAGAGGATAAGCCAAGGCCGCGAGCAGGTGAAGAAGAGGTCGCAGGCATAAACGGTGTGATGGTTTCTCTGGTTGACGACAATTTCACG
This sequence comes from Byssothecium circinans, assembly GCA_010015675.1. Lineage (NCBI taxonomy): Eukaryota > Fungi > Ascomycota > Dothideomycetes > Pleosporales > Massarinaceae > Byssothecium > Byssothecium circinans. The sequence continues at coordinate 183,933 of ML976992.1, read as the reverse complement.
GTTGGGGTGCCCGGGTTATAGGCGCGGGCTGTACCTCTTTTTCATCAAGCGGACGGAATGCATAACATCTCTGAACGACTTCCCACGATGCCACGGTGCATGGAAAATAGGGGCGTTGTATCCACAGATGAACAATGAACTCGCCGACAGGCCTGTATCCTCAGTCTTGTGCGGCGGTCATCAATAAACCATAGCGATGGACTTGTGAAGCGCCCTTGCACTCGCACTCGGTCTTTCCGATCAACCAGCGCAATACTTCGATTTGATTCGTTCCACCACGCTAGTTTATCTACCGTTCAGCCTTTCCCGTGGTTGCAGCAGTTATACGGCTAGCGAAGAGCAAACGTTTATGGCTTATGTCATGCTCGCCTGCGAACCGTGTCGGATTCTCCTTGAAGTGCGCGGTTTTGCGATGAGACACATTTTCTTTCAATTCACGGTGTATAGGGGTATTAATCGGAACTTTGTAATATGTCACAGCCATCTTGCTGGAAGGTAGGTGATAGGGTAGGACAAACTCTTGAGAAGATAGCTGCTAAACATTACGAGCTCTGATTCATGATTCCTATATTCGAATTCTACTTCCTATTCTACCTCAAATTCTGTTACCTGGATTCAGACACGACTACTTTCGTCCAACTTTTGTCCTGCATGCGCTTATTAATCATGACGTTCTTCTGGTGCCTCGAACAACTCCGCATCTCACACAATCTTACCCCAACATCACATCACTCCTACCGATTACTAAAGACATCTTGATAGTTAATCAACGACAAACTACATAAAGCCCCCTCTTTTTTACAACTTTCCTCTTCCTTTTAACTGTCGGATCATTGTGCGATTTCTTGCAACCTCATCCACTTTCACAAACTACGTTATGGCTTCTAAACTAATCGCAATCGTAGCTGGTGTCGGACCGGGTACCGGAGCTGCTGTTGCTCGCAAGTTTGCAAAGACATACCCTGTTGTCTTACTGGCGAGGAATCCCGAGAATTTCGAGTCTCTCGCAAAGGAGATCAACTCCTCTGGCGGAAAAGCGTTGGGTATCAGCACAGATGTCTCAGACTCGGGAAGTGTAAAGAATGCTGTTGAGACGATTAAGAAAGAGTTCGGTTCAGATATTGGAGCTGCAGTACGGTATCTTGCTCACAACGCTCGAGTCCCGTAAAACTAACGCGTCCTTAGGCAGCCATTTTCAACGCGAGCGGCGGTTTTCTTCGCAAGCCTTTCCTCGAGGTCCCTGAAGATGTCTTCTCCAAGTCTCTAGACGTTTCTGCGAAAGGAGGCTTCTATTTCTCGCAAGCAACGCTCCCTCTGCTACTCAAAGGTGTAGAGCAGAAGTCCGAGCATCCTCCGTCCCTGATATTCACTGGTGCAACAGCTTCGGTTAAGAGTAATGCGTTGATGGCCACTTTCGCAACCGGCAAGTGGGCGCTGCGCGCACTGAGCCAGAGCTTGGCGAGGGAGTTCGGGCCGCAGGGTGTGCATGTTAGCCATGCGATAATTGATGGAGTGATTGCTATCCCGAGGACGAAGGAGTGGTTGAAAGACCTTGGTCCTGAAGCCAAGTTGAGCGCTGATGGGGTATGCGCCCTTCAATCATTTGATAGCCCTTTCCTATGATGGTGACTGACGAGAGCAGATCGCGAATGACTACTGGTGGCTTCACACCCAACCCAAGACGAACTTCACGTGGGAGATCGATCTTCGACCAGCAGTGGAGAAATGGTAAAGTTGAAGTTCATCACTGGGGAACAACGATGTTAGGATGTGCTGAGGGCTCTCGCGGGAAGGTCATCTCGGGAATCGACACCACGACAGGAGCCTAGCTGTTAAGCAAAGTGTTGGATGCTGTCTCTACCTTGAATAGTTATACAAAGTGTTTTACCAAGTCCATTTCCCGAGCATTGACTACAGCGAGAGGGAGGAACAGCAAGCCTACTCAACAGAATAAACACCACGTGTATGGATACTGGTTACTTATCACAGTTGTCATGTTAACTAAAAGAATTTCTCAGGTATCACTTACCATGTTTGCTCCTTTTCGCTTCCCGAAATGAATGACAGCAGAACACCTAGATTGCGGCTGCCGCAAGCGCTTTGAACAGGAAGCCACCACTTCCCAATAATGCAGCATGACGATGGAAGATGAGCAGTTGTACTGCGATGTACCTGCCGATGCAGCATGGCAGAACCGTAAGGTTTCCGCTGGTCGAAACCCTTCTTCTTCAACTCATCCACTTTTCAAGATGGTAAGTTACCCCTCTTCTTCACGCGTTCCTCCTTCACTGCATGCATACAAATCCTCTTGTTACAGCACAGCAAGCCAGCCTCCTTTTCCCTCTTTTATGGACCGTCGTTGATGCCACATTTTCTTAACTTCACATTTCCTCTCCTTGTAGTCCTGGGGTTTTGTCTAGTTGTGGCACTTTTGCCAGTAATTGTTTTCACTGCTAATTATCATTGTTGTTGTAGATCGAGCCCGTGCAACAACAAACGCACTACAGTGCGTGGTACGGTGCCTTTGCGAGCTTCGCTTTGACCCTGCTCTTCGTTTACACGCCGACGCTTTGGGCGTTTACGCCCTGGGCGAAGAAGAAGAAGGAGAAGAAGGAGAAGAAGGAGAAGAAGGAGAAGAAGGAGAAGAAGGAGAAGAAGGAGAAGAAG
>ML976992.1:2729-181256 GCA_010015675.1 Byssothecium circinans | reverse complement strand
AGAAGAAGGAGAAGAAGGAGAAGAAGGAGAAGAAGGAGAAGAAGGAGAAGAAGGAGAAGAAGGAGAAGAAGAAGGATGATAAGAAGAAGAAGGAGGAGGAGGAGAAGATGGAGAAGGAAAAGAAGAAGGATGAGCGGCGGGGGGTTGCCCTCAGGCTGATGGGGGAGAAGATGGAGGAGGTGGTGGAGAAGGAGAAGAGGAGGGAGGAGAGGAGGAAGGGAGCCCTGGGGGGCTTGGAGCTGGGGGTTTTTGAAAGGTAGATGAGTATTTCTTATCCAGGACGTCTTATTCATAACATATTTATGGGACATGTTTATGGGCCATATATGGGCCTGGGGCCACCCCTTACTCCTGGGTATGGGGTGGTGCGAACGGGGTTATTCTTAGCCACACTGTTCCGACATCGAAAAGCGAGCACGGCCCTCTTGTCGTTCATCCGCTCCTCGGCAACCGCTTTACCGACGTTCGACTCAAGCTAGCCTCTTCTCGCTATGAAGAATGGTCCCTCAGACGTCAACACCAAGACAAATCCCTCTGTTGATCGCTCAGACATCGCTTTCTCTTCAACAAGGTCGAGTCCAAGCTATCTCTTGAGCTTGAGCAATGGGTAGCATCAACTCCTGACGGACGTCAACACCAAGCCGAAATCCTCCATCGATTATTCAGACTACTCTTTCGCTTCAGCAACATCGAGCCCACGCCATCTCTTAAGCTTGAGCATTCGACAGCCGCAACTCCGGACAGACGTCAACACCACGCCGATCTCTCCTTTCAACAAAGTCGAGTCCAAGCCATCTCCTTAACTTGAACAAGGGGTACTATGGAATAAACTGCAGGTAGTCGTGAGCTATGTACAATCATTGCAAAGCCCAACAATCCACCATGCCATCGAAAACGGGTCACATCTTTGGCGCTTCTGGACGACTGGTGATCGAAGGCTTTAACCTCACCTTTTGAACCCACCTGTTCTCGGAAGCTTGTCGGAACAGACACTTTACGCTCTTCTTCCGTCAATACGAAGCGACGATTTTCCCGATACCGACGTTCTCGGAAGACTGGTACTATTGCACAGCTACCATCCCACGTGCATCTCCTCACGGTTCGATATGCCAAGCCATCCTGTGTTGCAGGATCACCTCCCATAGAGTCTAGCTCTACGTTGCTCGTACGGTTTTAGGGCTGCTTTAATAGTGGCAACCCTCTCTCGCATGTACCTTACTTCATGGTAAGATTAGATAGTATCATGTAGCTACACATAGATAGTTACAACGTTTAAGCACTTTTCCCGCTTTCAAGGCTATCGTGCTTTCATCGGGCATCCCACCATCAATACCGATCCAAGGTATGATACATTTTCCAAAGCCCGTCTCTACGAGGTGACTTCAAAAGCCACCGCTCATCACTTCCAGCCTCGAGATCTTTCACACCCATCTTTTCTTGAGCATCTGCAAGTGCATGTCCCAAGACGAGTCGAACGCTCTCGTTCGGACACATAATGTATATCATCCGCGCATGCGCCTGTAGCGTCCCTTCTATTTTCTCTGAGGTTCGATCAGCATCTTCGATGAGAAAGCGCCAAAAATGATTTCCGTCTAGATAGCGAGGTGTATCGTGACAACATGGTACACTCTCGTCTCAGTGGATCGCATCGATGCCTAAGCACCATGGAAAATCAGGTTAGCGCGTTGCATCCACAAGGCGAAGAAAGGGCAAATCTCTATAACGTACTCGGCGTATGTGGAAATCATGTCCAAAATGTAGTCCTCGTTGATATACATGGACTTGGCAGGCTTTACGATGGCGGCGAGTATCGCCGCTCGATCGCAGTCCAATGTCAGGTTCCATCGGTTGGTTTTGTACTTGTGGTAGAGATCGAGAATGATAGTTGCGAGCCGGAAGAGTTCCTTCTTCTCGTCGTCGGCTAGGATAGAGTCAACCTCCTCTTCTTGACTGCTGCCGGTGTCTGTAGCGGGCTCGTCTTGTCCGAGAGCCTGGCGAACTAACCCAAAGTCGGCATCGAGCGTATATGTGACGATCTCGATAAGATATCTTTGCAACTGCGCTAGTGGACTGCGCGGTGGTGCTGAAACGGGCGGGCGCCGGTGCCGGCGAGGTGGAATATCGTTTGCCGGTGCCAGGGCTGGAGACGAGACCGAGTACGGAGGCGGAACTTCTTCGTTAGAGGAAAGATAAATTGGCATTTTGGAACGCAGGCGGAAAGTATGCTTTATCCTATTCTTTCATTGTTGTGATATACACAAGGTATGAGGGGATTTTGTTCCTACCTTGTAGCGTTGCGGTGTCTGTAAGGACCAAGAGGTTATGTACGGGGAGACTAGATTCTTTAAATAATTGGGAATTCTCAATCTTCCAAATGTTGGGACGACATTAGACCATGTATTGCGAATGGACTCCACACAAGTCGTCTTTGATAACAATTGCCAACGCGCGGAGGAGAACTCAGCGGCTTCTTATTGAAGGGATGACATGGTACAATGTTCCTATAGGTCACATCCGATTGAATGGCTCAACCAAGGTTGCATTCACAGACTACCGCTGTGGCCCCTCTGCAAATTTGTTTAGGACACTCTCCAGTGGCATTTTGTTACATGTAATTCTCGACAACCAAAGTGAATCTGCGGACCGCAAAATTTAATCATTGCAATAAAAGGAACCGCAACGATATGTTGATGCGTGAGTAGTTTCAAATGTTCACGCTGAGATGTGGTGATGGATCATTGGACGAACTAAACGTTCCATGGTTCTCACTAATACTTAGCATGAGCTTTTTTCGAGCCTTACTCCTTCAAGCAAGGGCTGCAATGATGCACATTCGGCATATGCCAACGCAGTAAGCTAAAATGGGACACGATTCAATACGAGAAAATGTTACCAACAGAACGGTTCAAATATCAACATGCGGTGAGTGAGAACCTTGATCATCCTCCATCGATTCTAGCCAGCCCCTTGCTCGTTTCGCTCCGGTTGTCTGCATGTCTTGGGCTGAGACACCACGTGGAAAGCCAACGCCATTTTGGTTGGGTATGCAGCCCTACAGCACTCTTCCGCGGAAAATCGACCCTCGAGAAATAACGAAACGGTGGAGTATGACTCTGTAGGTAAACTTCTACGCGTTGCATCTACCTTGGTAACCTTTACAAATCAGCTTTCAGTCAGCCCCATTGCCCCAAAGTCTACTACTGCCAGAGGGCACCATCGCAGTCTATTTATGCGAATTCTCGTATCGGTCGACGTGGGTAAGGAGCGCTTCACAGTTGTTAAACCATTTGCCAATTTTGGATGGTCCTTTTAGCTGCATGACTTTCCTTATCCGAACATCTTATCCTCATTATTGAGCCATGAAACGGTCGCTCATTAATCATGGCGTCTATCTTGGTTTGTAAAACGCGTTGAAGATATGAAATTCATTGGTGGCGAACCTGGCCGACACTCATAGTTTTCGAGGTCCTTCACCGGTTTGCTGGCTGCAGCCAATGAAGAGATAGCTGGGTGAAAGAATGACCTAAACGCAATGACTCCACGCCTCTCCCACCACATCGACAACGTACAATTCGTCCACATACGCATGTGTACCCTGGTCTGTATGTATAGTCGCCACCCCAGCGCGCTGCCCGTCTCCCCCACTCCACGTCACGGCGTCTTCCGCATCATCACCGATGGCATGGCCCCGCTGCTTGAGCTGTTTCACTCATCTACACCATGCACACACGACATTCGCCACTTTTGCTCTCGCCCCAGAACTCCGCACTACCATGTGCCCGTGCTCAATAACGCAATCCAAGTCCATGCCGGCCAATCCTCGAGGAGAATCACGTTATGACTGTCGTCGTTCCTGCAGGGCAGGGAGAAGGCGTTGAGTCATGGCGCATTACTGGTTAGAACGAACAGGGTGGCCACATGGCAATAAGTAGATCAGAGAGGGAGAGGATCGACGGGGCGACTATCGTCACTCTGGTATTGCGCATTGTTTGAGGTTGTCGGTTGCCTAACGACCGGTCGGGTCGCTCGACGATTGAGAGTTGTATTGTTCCCGACTTTCCGACATCGTCCTCAGGGCTACGTTAAAACTCACATGCGCAGTCCCCCTGGAATACTTCTGCCTGAGGCTGCTATGCGAGGCGCCGTGGAAGATATAATACTACATTCGAACCTGCGACGTCAAGTTCTTTGCTATTGCGACCTTCGTCTTACTCTCCGAACCTCCGCTTTGTTACCTCCGATAAGCACCATACTTCAGCGACAGTGTCAGCTGCCGCAGAAATCAGTGAAAAAATGCAGCGACGGAATGATCCACGCCATCCCAACCATAGCGGCGAAAGCCGCACGGCTCCAAGGCAAGAACAACCTCGTTCCTCGAGATCAGGACACGAAGGTGACTCAGTACGCTTCCCTTATCAGTGTCTATTCCGAGCTATACTAACATATAGCAGTCAGGAGACGAATACACATCTAATGAATACACATCCAACCAATACAGCTCCTCTCGACACCAGAGCACGCAGTCAAACGGTGACTCGTATGGCTCAAGCCCTCACCATCAATACCAACATGATTATGCGCAACAACAGTGGCATGAAGTACCCCGATACCGGGTAGAAGATAATTCTGAAGCCTACCGAGCAGTGATTGAGCACCCTACGCTCAATCGTTCCCCGATGGCTCCTGACTCAAGCACTCGCGCCCGGCTCAGCCACGCGTCCATAACCCAACGATCACCTCAACACACGTACCAGCCTCAGTCTTCTCGAGATGGTGCCAGGGAAAATGCAAGGCCTCAACTTACCTCCTCGCAGCTGGATCAATACAACGCGAGGCGCACACCAACGACCAACATAGCAATATGGAGGGGCACGCAACAGCGTGACAGCGCGTGGGATAACGTTGGGTACGTAAGGACGAGTCAGAGCGACGACGGGCATCGAAGGAGTGATGGTTGTTGAATCGTTTGGGAAAGGTTTATGGGGAGGAACGCGACTTATATGTATGGCATTGTAGGGCGTTTAGGGAAAGGCTAGGAGCCTAGGCATCAGCATTATATGACGGAGTCAGGCGTTGATCGCTTTGACGTTTTCTTCGCAGGTAATCGTTTCCCGTGGCGACCTCAAGGCTGAGGGCAATCGGCCAGCTCTACAAGGGACGGTCGAAAATGCCGATAGACTGACAATCGCCGAGGCTGAGGCTGGGATAGACCATGTGTACTTACCTATGATACTCGCATGTATGTATACGCAGAAACATATGTTCAAATCCTCAAATTATCAATCCCTCGGTGAATTCCATGATTGAAACGTGCGGATGTACTGTAGACTATGAAAAATGCGGCTCAATTGCTCACCGGAAAGTCTGACGTGTCAGTCTGCTTCGGACGAACAGGGGGTGTTCGTGATGTTCGAGTTCCCGGAGGACTCGCCATGACGAAGCTTCAGATGTCGATCTTTTCTCTCTTCCCCATCTTGCGAATCTGCGCAATAAAAAACCCTCAACCTATTCTTAGACCCAAACAAACATCTATACGAATATCTAATTATCAGTGGGTCGGCGTCGGTCCGGCTGAAACGGCCTGCAAGCGGCCTCTTGATAAAATGATTATTCGAGGTCGAGTGATTCGTTCCAATGAGCTGTACTGGGCGCAGACTTTTTTTGCGGCTCTGCTGCTTCTCGCCCGTCTGATTCGTTGGTGCTGTGTGCTGTACTAGCCGACACCCGCAGGGTCTGGGGTGCAAGGCCAATCGATGCGTGTCACAGTGTAGGAGCAATAGTTCACCTGCAGATGTTGGCATGCAGGTTGATTTGCTTTTTGCGTTCACCGCCTCGTTTTGGAATATGGTAGTCGGGCCTTTGGCCATCTGTCAAACGTGCACTTTGACAGGCGCCATCCTGGATTTGTGGGCGTGATATGTACATGGATATCGGCCCGAAGTCGAAGTCGAAGTCATGGTTCAATCGGATGGACCCGAGACATTGCATCAAATCGGTGAGAAGGACTCGCTTGGTGTCTTGACAGGGAAGTCCGATATGGGGAGAAGTGAAAAGGGAAATCTCTACCACAAGCTTTGAAAACTTCGCAAACTTCGCAAACGACGAAGCCCTGAGCATTGAAGGGAGCACCAGTCTACAAACGGTTGCCAGATGATGAAATTAAGATGGAGGCGAGGCCCATCGGGACGGTTAAGGAAGCGGGCCGGCAAGACGAACCACGGCAAAAGCGGGGGCACCATGGTCTGTGCGCCAAGCTAAACCAGACGTCTGGCCTTGGGCCTCGACGCTTCGCCGTGTCTCCTACTTCCAAAACGGCAGTATTTGCGAATTGGAGCCTCATCACGGGGTGTCTGAGATTGATTATGAAGGCGTCAATAACGTGAGGCTGCAGAGAAGGCAACCGGGCGCCAATTTCAGGCGATGATAAGCAGGCCTAGATGAGGCCGCACACAAGGCGACAACACATCGGACGGAAGGTAAGGTTTGAAATGTTGGATGTCGATCACTGCCATAGTACTGATTGCGATTCTAAGTCCTGGAGGAATAGGCTCTTGTATCAGAGCAGTTTCCACCATAGCCTCCTCCATCGTATCCAGCTCAGGCCTATGGGACGCTGAGACTTGTGCCTCGAGTGCAGGCCATACCATGCCACGAAACACAGACTGACAAGGCAATCATACCGTTTTCCCTAAGCGGTGTACTCCGGTCCAACAATCATCTCATCCGATCATATCGCCTTTGCCATTGGTAACAACCTAACATTCGGTTGAAGTGAGGCTACCTATATCGCTCCCGCAAATAACGCACAGTGGATTTTACCGTAGCACACCAAGCTTTAGGGAACCAGCACAGTCAATTTTGAGTTCACGCTACGGCTGAGGCTCACATTGCGAGTTACCGCCAAGCTTCAACCCAGCCCAGTCATCACGGGTGTAGACAGCGCTGTGCATCAATAGCATGTTTGTCTGATACAAACAAGTTTGGTGTCTTATCGTCACGGCTGTAGGTGAACCCGTTGGTTATGAATGGACGAAATTGAGCATAGCCACGCTCGACATCCGGTTGACTACGTTGGAGTCTGCCTTGTCAGTTGCGCTACCAGGATGAAGACTGGGGGCCGATTCCATATAGGTCAAGAATCAGCTGCTGCGCCTCCAAGAGAGAATATATGAAGTGTCTGCCTTCAAAACCATCTTTGATGGAAAAAAGGGTTGCGCGAAGTTCAAATCTTCTGCGTCCTCTAATTTTCACTGCAATTTCAACGCTCCAATTGCATTTTCTACCACCTTCGAAAACCGGTCAGCAGATGTTCAATACATGTGGAAGACGCGATCGCGATACGCCATTCCTTCTACCCCACGGCTTTGTCAGCAACTCGACTCGGAGAACTCAGAGCTTGCCGCACTTGCAGCAACTGCAGACCTCTTACCGCCGCAACATGAATTGGACGACGGATGCACGCTTCATTTTCAGTATGGATGTAACTCTTCACGCCGTCATCCCGATCGAGTCACCCCGCAGAAACATTCGTTTATTAAATCAAGTCTTGGCTGATACCGGTGAACGCCTCCACGTTGCCTGCTCAAATCACCTTTCCGACTTAGACATGTGATTGCGCGTCGCTTGGGGCCCAGCAACAAGCCCTACGGGTACGCCATGAGTCCTGCTCTGCTCTCATTGCACCGCTGACTTATTCCTCAGACGATAATATACTACCCAACTCTTTGCCACCCAACCAGATGTCGCAATGCCACCGACTGCACCAGTGCCTATCCTCCCAGTACCCGTGCCGAGCGGACTATCGTCGAAGATGATGTCGTGCCATGATCGTCGCCCTCCGCCCTTTTCTAGGCGACCGGATATCCCTGCTACATCAGATATCTAGCTGGTATCGGCATGCTGTTGGCATGTCCACTCGCATACTGGTTGGTTTTCTGTTGAATGACATCCTTGACATCGGGTCACACTGCTCCTTGGTTAGAGGGTGCATTCACACATTCCTCCACCGCCCCTCCATTGTCGGAGGACTTGGTCCAGCGGGACTGTAACGTCCAAATCCAGCGCCAGCATCCGGTTGTGTCCATGAGGGCTAGAGCAGGATAAAGTCCTCCATGCGTGCTGCGTTCTCTCCTCATAAATCTTGGGCTGGATACCCCGCGGGCAAGATGTTTTTGCTCATTGAAAGCCGGACTTGGTCTCTCCAGTTAGTACGGACCATTCTCTGCCTTTCCTATGCACGGACTCTTCCGCTAACGCTATGCAGACTCTCATGCTCTAGACAAAAGAAGACTGCCAATTGTGCCAGACGTGCTCAACAGTCTGACACCTACGAGCACTCTCTGCCTCCGTATACACCACCCTACTTTCCAGCCGGCTCTGCCGGGAAGCCACACCGTCCTTCGAATTCGTACACGCCAGTCTCTGCGAGCTGCTGCAAATCACCTAATCATAATAAGCCTTCACGCGCGCGGAGCTTTCGCAGGACGATCGGAAGGTTCTTCGTCCACTTCTCTCCAACTAAATCCGGCACACAAATGTCACATCAGCCCTACGAAACAATTACTCAGCAATATATGCCGGAACTGCCTGTGCCTCTGCCGGAGTTGGCAGAGACCCTCGACCACCCCGTTTGGGAGCTGCCAGGTACGGTTCAGCAGCATTCAGAATTCTTCAGTGCGCAGCAACAAGACCAACCTCGATTATCTGGAGGTGTTTCTTACCCCCCGTATCAGACATATCCATCGACCCAGATGCCGAAGCGTGTCCCCGTGCCACCAAGGGTTCAAACGTCAGCATCCTCAACTGTCGAGAGCCAGACCGCTCCTCAATACCGGTCGATGATGGACAATTCCACTCTCGTTGCAACTGTACAACCGACCCTAACACCTACTTCAACTTCAAGTTCGTCGACCGTTTCACCCGTCACCCCTATTTACGAAGGCAGATCCTGGCACTATGACAGACAGCATTATCATCAAGCCTCGGGGTTCAACTCCTTCCCTTCCTACCCCGTGTCACCGCCGTACGAGTGTCATCAGCCCAAGGATGGAATCAACTTCGCCATGTCGCCTCTGTCCAGTCAACAAAGTTCATCCTCGCAAGGGACTGACTTTGGTGCATCGATTCCCATCCCTCCGATGCCTTCAACGCCCAAGGTACCGTTTCGTACATCGGACCTTCAGCACTTTGGCTTTGAGACGCCTTCATCTTCATTTGCCTCACAATATTTCCCTGATTCAGGCATAATGGCCACTGCACATACTTCTACCAATTACTACAACCCTGCTCAACCTCTTCATACTACCGAGCATACGTCTCTGTGGGAGCGCCGACACGGGGCACATTCAGAGATGCGCCGCTCTTACGACAGCCATGAATCCATGGCGCTTTTTGAAGAGAGCCCCTTCGACGAACCAGTGCCGCCTTATTACGATGGAAATGCGGCTCCATCTTTGGTAGCCACCAATCATGGAGTGCAGGCCAACCCAGTTGTGCCTCACAAGACGACCAGGGACAAAAAGACGAAGCGCTCTTTCTCAGGAGATGGCTGCCTCAAGTCACACTTATTGCCCTGTGGAAGATGCGACGCGGTCTTCAAGGGGCCTTATCGAAAGGGCAATCGAAATCGCCATTTTAAGAACACTCACATAGTGGCTAGCGCGACCGACAAAGCCGACAGGACATGTCGCTTGTGTGACATCGAGTATAAACGGCCAGATGCGCGCAGGAAGCACGAATGGAAGAAGCACAAAATTGAGGACTGTCGGCCGGAGAAGCGACGCCTTGAGAAAAAAGTGAAACAGATATTTATGCCTGCGAGGCCGCACTCACTTTAGTCGGTGATACGGCCAAGTAGCTTTTTGTGCGTGCGCTTGCGCTTGGAGTCTGAGACGACTTTCCACACTCTTTCTACTACGACCTTTTCTTTGATCTCGATGATCGAGATGGGCAAAACAATATCGTTTTGACAACGCTGGGCTATTTTCCTTGCCGTGCGAGTTATTCTTACTCTTCTCTTGTATATAGTTCTTTCATTTACTGGTTTTGAGATTCAGTGTCGGACAGGAATGCCGGAGGGAGGTAATCTTTCATCGCTACGCTACAATGACGACTATAATGATCACCCACATCGTGGGACTAATAATAAACGCCGCTTGTTCCACATCACAAAACTCATCTCCCATTCCCTAAAAAGGTGCAATCTGTCCACATAACCCAAAAAGCTCGACAGACATACGTCACCTCAGCACCGCGCGCGTCTTTCGCCTTTCCAAAGCAGAATGCGCATCCGCGCAACCAACACATTCTCCCTCGCCCCCATTTCACCCATGCATATGCCCAACCACTAATCCCAATCCAAAACCTCGTGCATGCTAAAACGAGGCTTACGAAACTCTTGACCCGCGCCCTCGGTGCTTTCGCAAGGGCGCCAAAGGGCGCCAGCCGTGCGGTGTCTGTCACAAGGCGTATATGCGGTGAGCACGATCGGATGAGGGGCGACGCGGAAGACCACGTGGAAGACACGCAGGGGAATATTCTTTGGGTTAAGTTTTATGCGGGAAGGAGCGAGGCTGTGGGATTGATGGGGTGTGATGTTGTGTTGGGGTTTTGGTCTTGCGCTCACCATTTTCTTCTTTCCCTGCTGCTGCTGGGGGATGTAGTTTGGGATGAAGGTCTAGACTCTACCATGCCTTTTTCGCGTCTTAAGAATTGAATTATCCCGGTCAAACTGTGTTGATTGGGCGGTACTTTGACTGTCTGCGTTGAAGATCTCATAAGGCGGTACATGCGGATGCCGTATGGAACGGAGCAGGCTTTCGGACATGCTCATCTCCTGTTGTTGTGGAACTGAGTGGCGGTGAGATATATTTAACTCTGACAGAAGTATTTTTGGCGCTAATTCGTTGTGGTTAGATAGAACGGTGAATGTCGCATCAAGGTGCCTCTCTCGGTGACGGGAAAGTGGAAAATAAACGCACGGACCACTTCCCCAAACCTCAGCAATAGTACGTCAGCTTGGTGAGGTGGCTCGTGCGCCTTTTTCCCGCTTTCCCGCCATGGCGAGAGGGTGCAAAAAGCAAGTCTCAGTGTCGATGAGGTGGTACTCTCCAGCGAATTTGTAGCGACGATATAGCGCGGAGACGAAGCATTCAGAAATAGGCATGTTTGGTGTAGATCGATTGGCTGAAGTTGAACAACTGGTGCTAACTTTTATGAGCGTTGCTTTCTTCTTCCGATGAAACAATGCCTGAATAAACATTCATGCGTGAGGGCCCTAAGGCGAAGTTTTGATGTCCTTGCTTTATTTGTATTGTGAAATGACGGCGTTTGGTGATAAAACGAGCTATCCAGTACGATGGATATGGCGCGTACGGAAGTCGGTATAAAGGAGCTGGCATGCATTTACTTAGTGAACGAAAGAGTTCCATTTAGCATATTATGCTATACTTTTGGATAGGCTGTTATCGTGTTCTTTTCTAACCTTGGTTTACTATGCAGACATCTAGAGTGCGAGGTGAAGGTAAGCTCACGTGACTTTATCATATAATCATATATCAGGATGACCGGCTCTTAAGAAGCTTAAAAGCGATGACACATCCCATCTTGAAAATAAATAACCTAAATCCACGGCCTTTGAAGTGTTTCAGAACGGCTTAAACGTCATTTACCTGCAGCAAGCGAGGAAAGTTTGATATGTATGTTCATCTCATGTCATAATCGGTGGATTAAATGTCTAGGGAAGACAACGTAGACTTGGATTATTATTTTTAATTCAAAATAAGGTCCACCATCGGTGTCGCCGTCTTGAACGGTAACATCGACTCAGTTGGTCTGAATCAGATCGGCGAGCTTCTGTCCGTGACCCCTTCAATCTGTATGTATGGCTCGGGATTACCGAAACATTTCGGAGAGTGTCTGTCAGACCCTTTGGTTGAACACCGTAGCTTTTGCATGTATATTTGTAAGTTCGTGCACGCTCGACATGCAGTCATTTCCCTGACAATTCTCGCATGATATTCGTACATACCCCGGTGTGTACAAGGAATGTTGTTGGTGATGGCAACGCTGTCATGTTCGAGTGTGACAGCATGCCGCAATACCTACATGCCCCTCCAAGCTTCTAGGCACAAGTTTCTGTTAGCTCCGTACAGTGGCGTTGATAATTGTCATATTTGGGAACAGGAGGGGAAATCCTAGTATTCAACCAGCGTCCTCAACTTTGGGATTGGAAAGTGTGCACGAAAGTGTCCACTAGCAGAGGAATATGAAGGTCACGCGATGTCGCAGAGCTTGGCTCGGCAAAGATCCGAATACATGGACCTCACATACCCGATCATGCAGGCTTCGGATATCGGAGCAGAAATAACGGAGGAGGTTGGGACACCCATCACATCGGCGCCCTTGCAATCGGCACGTCGGTAATTGATGTTTCCGCGCCTCAAATGGTAACCGAGCAGAAACAATGAATGCATGCAATGTTGTGTGTGAGTGCGTGCTTGCGTGCGCGTCCTGATGCAGCTGCAAAGAACGGCTAGGATCATGCTTCACCAGCCGACCGTATTCGCTTATGAAAACAAGGCTTGGGGCAGGGGTTTTGCTGTGTTGTCAAGGTCCCTTGATTGTCGCATTATACTGTACGTTCCTCCCCCCGGCTTGGGCGTGTAGCGCGGTTTTTCCACATATCCCCAATTATTTATCAAGTCCGATTCGCTAATGCACCTTACCATACCCCTGCGATCCCTTTAAAACGTGCTAAAACGCTGACCACAAGCGCCTCCATAGGGGTAATTAGAGTACTCCGATTAGAGGAAGCCCTGGTCACAAAACCACGCTACACACCCGAGCCCGGGAGGACTGTAGTGACGCGGGGGTTCGCGAGGATCGCTTTAGTCGCCGTCTCTAGTGAACGTGCATACCGGCGGTTAACGTTGCTTGTCGGAACTCTCATCGTTTGGAGTATGCTCGGAGCCTCGAACGATCCAAGCTTCTGACAAGCGGACGTTTCGTAACATCAGCAGTGCGTTGGCGAGTTTAAATCCTATTGCGCACTGAAGGTCCGAGCTGCGGGCTGAGGACAAGTCGAGGAAACAATGCGATGCGGCTCTGCTGTCGACGTTTGCATGACTCTTTCATGAGGGAGTCTAATATATACCTCGTAGCAAAATCAAACCTGTCATCAACCCTGACAAATGCGGTGCGACCCGTTGGCGTTGACTGATGGAGGGGTTGAAGTGCAGCGGATTTACTGGTCTTCCTTGATCAGTATCGAATATGCACGTATATGGCGGGGTCGGAAGCCACAGAGTGACACTATAGGCATGGTCATACGATGTGGCTGCTCTGCATCCCCAAATACGTCCTGGTACGTCTTATCTTGTCTAGGAAAGTCATTGTCGCATTATCATGCCTGAGGCTGTAGGCGTGCAAAAGCATAGTCCCGTTTCCTCTCCCTAGTCATCGGGTCGCATACACTCCGTTGAAGTATGACTGCGGCGGCATCCTGGATTTGTGAATATACCCTGCTTGCATCACCTCAATATATGCGTACAATACTGTTGAAAGGACATGGTTCCTTACCCGACTTCCAAAATGGCAACAAAAAGCGAGAGGAGAGGCTGCACAACATCCAAATGACCGTCCAGATCCTATGCGCAACACTGTCTTGCAGCCGATTCTGTGCCTTGCCATCAAGATACGAGGTATACGGCTCACCACCGTGATCGGATGGGGCGCTCATTTGGAAATTGAGAGTTCGCGATAGACAAGCAACATACCCTGAGCAATAGAGTGTTCTCTTTCACCTCAGTTACGATATGCATGATCATTTCGGTGTTTATGCCAAGTCGAAGTGAACAAGGGTCGGCATGCGCTGGTGGGGATGTTGCTGTCAGATGCGCTATCCTTTTGGGCAAGGTGTGCGCCAAAAGCTGGAGCCGTTTAGTATCGTGCAAGCTTACATGCTCCTCCCAAGTACCTGTACAGGTTGTAGGAGAAAGTATCAGACCTTGCCGTGGCCCATGTAGACGAGGAATAACCCCCTTTTGACTGTGTTGGGCCCCTGAAAAATGTCAGCGCCTATTACGTCCGCCCCCCTGTTGTTTACGATGCGACTGCAGAAGCAGATGACGCCCACGAGGATATCGACTGCGCCGTGGCTTTCTCGTACCCATATAGCGATCGTATGGGCTTTCCGTACCGTTCCACAGGAAGCGAAGGCGGCATTATCTGCACCACATTTTAGTGGTGACGTGCCGCAGCAGGGTGTGCTCGTTCTCAAAATGGAGATCGTAGAGCGTCCATATAGTAAGAGCGCAAATCTCATCTTCCCCGCTCTTGGCCCAATTTCTGTCCGCTGCCCCTCCATTGCGGGTTTAAACCTTCTAAAGGAGGTTCAGCTGGGTCCAATGCAAAAGCCGAAGCACACCGCCCTTCCTCGCCTTGCAGAACACTTGATTCTTTGCTCTGACTTTCGTCTCCTTCCGGCGATGCTGTGATGGCAGACGGAACTGGTCAGAGTCTGGAAATGTAATCCAAAGAGCGGGATGGATAGCAATATGAGTTGACAGACGACACAGCCTCTGCACTCATGGAGTACCCGTCTGTTAAAGTCTGCCTTGCGACATGGTTTTGTCGCTTGCGTTGATTATTCGAATTTCGGAGACAGCACACATGCTGTAGATCGGTGAGATGAGGCTCTGCTGCATTCATTCGTCGCAGAAAACAGGCACGTTTCATAGCTGGCTCAGACCTGTGTTGCATCCTACAGCGACCCTCACCTGCCGTACGTCAAATCCACCAATCTGAACTACCTTTGCTTAGTGAATAGATTTAGAAAGGCACTTCTCCATCCATGAAGGGGATCGACGAGGCCTTGACGTAATCTGTGAAGCTGGGATAGCTAAACCAAGACCGGAGGCGCTAGTCGAAGCTTGAATGCGATTTGATTCATCCAGAAATACCAGCTCACCGCCCAAACATCCCATTTCCCTCGAGTACGGCGGACCGACCTGCCTTCGACCTTCGTCATCGCTCTCATTGTTCGCACACCCATGTTTGGTCGTTCTTCATCCACAACCGTCACCATCCTGCTGTCGTCCCATTGTTGGCGTACGCTACTAAACCTTGTCGCCGACCAAGCAAGGCAGCACCAGCACCAGCAGCACCAGCAGCGAAGACGCTTAGCGTTACAAGCGGTCTTCATAGGGTTGTGTAGACGTCTGACGGCCCCTTCTGCGACCCCATCTTACATTGCAGAGCCGCATTTCCTTCAGTCATACTTCTCGGACCGCGAGACAATCCTCTCAACCGGGTTTGTCGAATTTTACCTTCCCGTCTTCTTCTGCCACGGCCTGCGGACCGTTCAGATTACAGGAGAATCGTCCTTCATCCTGCCCGCCCCGGTCGATATTCTTGGCGCCCACACTCAGCCTCCTACTTCTTCGCTGGCAAGCCCCGTTTTGCAAAGATTTTCTAAGCATCTAGGCATCTCCCATCAGCAGATCACTGAGCCGATGACACACCTCTATCTATCTCTTGCCAAAACATAGACAGCCGTAGCTTTGTTTTTCTTCGATCGACGTTCACGGTACCTCCCCTCTCGCGCACCCCAACGGGACATTACTCGCACGCAACAACCGTGTTTTCGCCCCTAACATCGTCCTTCCGGTTTGCCGGTCGATATCGTCCGGAGAGAAGCCACCACAGCTTCTGCTGCTGCTGCCGTAGCTATGCAGGAAGAGAGTTTCGACCCCGATAATTACGGCGGGCACCTTGACGCGCGTGGCGGTGCTCAAACTTCTCAAGAATCGTACGACATGGCGGAACCCTCATACCAGACAGCGCCAAATCCACCATCGAGCTACGAGCAACCTTACAGCGGCTGGTCGATCTGGAGGGCCAGCAACGACCTTCAGCTTCCGGCTATGTCAGAAGTTCCTGCACGTCAGGAATTTCGTAATCGTTCGTACGATTCTCAAGGTCTAGACCAGCAGCCGTTGCCCTTCGATAATGAGGCAGATGGAGCTTCGACAGACAGTCGCCGCCCCTATAGTCGACCAGATGCAGGAGAATCGAGGTGCTCGAACGATGGGTTCCCGACACAATTGGAGGCCCTGGGAGATGATATCGGACGTGGCTTTGAACTCGGTACCAGTTATGCCGGTCAGGAAAGGAGGCATGCCGCTGAGGATCCCGCTTTGAATCATACTGGGATGTTGATAAATGGCGACCAAGACAGACCCGAAAACGTTTCTCTTCCCCTGGGAGAACGATCGACAGTCGTGCATGGCTCTCATGCCTCTCTAGATGTCGATGCTTTTAATCTTTTATTGCCCGCACCTTTAGATCCCCACCCAGGAACGTTCTCTCCACAAGCCCCGTGGTCTCCGTTCAACACCCATAATACGCTCCAACAACCTCTCCATCACTTCTCTGATGCTCAATCGGCCATAATTCCCGACGAAGCCGGGGGTCAACGCACTTCGGTAGATCCTACCAGAGCTGGATCCCAAATGTGGTCAAGTATTGCCTCCTTTCCGAGCCGGCTTACGCCTTCCACGTCGTTCGAGCGCGACGGGACCGATGTACACTCAATGTCCGAACCACTGAGGCCCACAGAGATGGGTGGAGGCTATGGGGATGTCTCAAATCCAGAATTTGTTCTGGAAACCCCACCTATTCCCACAAGTTACGGCGTGGATACATCGCGTGACATGCAATCGCCTGGTAGCCCAACTATGTAAGTATGCTCACAGTGACACCGGGTGGATCATGCTGAATGCCTTAGAAATCCTCCACTCAACGACCAGTTTCTGCACATCCATCCGCCCGTATCCGATCTGGAACCATCCTCACCAGGATCGACGACAAGCTCATGCACCACACGGAGCCTCGAATGCATCTTCGAAGGGTGCGGTTCCAGGTTCACCGGGGAATACCGCAAAGGAAATATGGCGAGACATATTAGATTGAGGCACGCTGCCGGAGGAAGAACATACGCATGCGCTGGTTGTACGAAAAAATTCAACCGACAAGATGCCAGACTGAAGCACTATCGTCGTAGGCATCCTCATCTCGCACCTGGCCCAGCTATCCCGCGTGGAAACTGAGAAGTATGCTTCGTTAAATCTCCGTCTCTTCTTCCTTATCCTGGCCTAGACAAAACCGACCCTGGATCACGACTTTTCATTTCGGTCATCTCAACCATTGCATGCAACCAATGCACAGAGAGACTATAAAATCGTTCCTGGCCCAGGAGGCTGCATATATGCTGGTATATTCTCTTGCTGGCGTCTGTTCATGAAAGCATGGCGATGTACGGTAAAACCGTTCTCCATATCTTATGCTCCTTCTCTTCTGTACGACTGACGGTATTGTGTTGTTCTTGTTGTCTGTATATGATGTTGTAGCAGCCCGTGATATCGCGACGGGACGGGAAGGGGTAGGTTGGCACTCGGGGCAGACGGGGGTAGAGGGGGGCAGGCGGTGCGTTCGGTTTCCAGTCCATCTTCCCTCGTTCATTCTTCTTTGTATCCCTTTGAGGCTTCATATTTTCAGCGTTGGAATACGGATACGCCGAGCTGGACTCTGGTCGGGGGTCGGCCCTGTTTCTAGGGTGGGGCGGTCAAGAGATGGGTATGTGGTAGGCGATGGGAGGCGGCAGGCAGTCGTCCCGGGAGTGAAGCGTTTCGTTCGTCATCGGCGGTAATATCGAAGTCTTTAGACTGCAATAGACATATCCTGACTTTGCTGCAGCCTGCTTCTAGAGTCGTGAGAGCCCAAGAGATATGGCAAAGGTAGAGGTGATGTTGAGATAAGCCAACGCTAGAAGAGCAGTCTAGCAAGAGCATCGTCAATTTTGGTTAGGTCTAAGCCTTCTTAGTCCAAGACCCAAACCCTGACTCGCTTCAAGTGACGACACACTTCCTGCAACATCTTTTCCATCTTCCGTTCGATGATATCCCTGCCGTTTTGATCTCTTTGCTCGTCGACTCATCGTGCTCTATGCAGCAACTGTTTGCCTGCGTCGAGGAGCCACGAAGAAGCATGATCGAGGAATGTCTCGCCACCCAAGAGACGGGCAATGGAAGGTGTGTATCGCAAAGGAGAGTGGCATCGGCTGTACCGTGATATCGTCCATGCTATGCTTTGCTTGTTCGGGACCCTAGGTATCCGGTAATTTGTTTTGTTTCAACCCCCCACGGCTTCCTCAAATGACAAGCAGGCACGGGCCTTCACGGCAGCATGGGGACATCCAACCTGAATAATGGAGTGTTTTTATAACACTCACGACCGCAGTCATTAAGATTTTCGTCGATCCTTGGTTTCTCCACTCAAATCCACTCGCCTCGTTCACATGATTACTATCAGTATCACAAACGCTGCCCAATAATACACACTCTAGCAGACACGCTAGGAAGCCTCGAGTCGTCGCCTCCACAGGGAAGACCTTAATTTTCAAGGCTAATATTGATAGGATAAGACCCATGACAACTGTCGGTCTCTCCGAGCTTCCGCCACAAAAATCGAGTACTCACCTCGTACACGAATTCAACTTTTGAAAGCACACCGCATCTCCTATCCAACGATCCAGCACCACACCTGCTTCTATATAGCAACCAGTATAGCTACGCATGGCTTATGGCTGAGCTCAGCTTAAAGGACTCTCTCCGTCAGCAAAGGCATCCAATATCCAGTTGATTTTGGTCGACTTGATCGGGCTTTCTTTCACCGTCCAACAATCCAAGCACACGTTGAGGTCGATCACACCCGAGCCGCGCACGCCTCATGTGCATATGCATGTCATTGATTTGACCGTTCTACGGCGTCGGGTGGCAATGACCTATCGAACTCTATTCCGCGCCCAACTAGCATCTAAAGGGTCCACACCACGCCTCAACATATACACAAACTAAATCTGACTAAGTATCCGACTTGGCGCCTCATAATCGCATTATTCAATGATTAATATCATGCGCCTTTCACGTTTTTTGCTCACCTTTCGGACGCTACCGGCTGATTCCGATATCTTTCGCATTGCTCATCTTTAGCACCGCCACTTTGCGCCCAGTTTGCCTCCACCTGAAAACCTTTCCGCATCGCGAACTCCGTTATTCGCGCACAAGAGCCACTCAGTGCTACTCGACTTAGTTTCTTCTCTGGATTAACATGGATGACCCTGAACGACGTTGAAGGGGCTAGTAATCATGTAGTTCAACTGTGTCGAGGTATACGCCGTATACGGGTTGCAGCCTCGTGACCCCTGTCACTAACTAGGCACATAGCGTTGCAGCCTCGTGGACGACTAGAGCCCAATTCGTTACCGAAAACCTTATGAGGTCTTGACAACGGATTGTCACATTCTATAATACGATCTTCATCCATCACAATTACTCAACTCCAGGCAGCTGGACGATGACTCCTCCCCCATCAGCCTCCATAGCCAGACCGCCTTCCTATACATTTCCCTTTTCTATCAGCTAAATAAGAGTTGCACACCGCTACACCGATAAATCACGACAAAGGGAAGACTACAGCTCCACACCAATTCGCGTTCGCCCCCTAATCACTGAGCCATTGATATTTTGCCTTCTTTGGCATTCTGTCGAATGCGAACGCCAATGGATAAATCACAACGAAGGGAAAACTACAGCTCCACACCGGTCCGCGTTCAGCCCTAGTCACCAAGCCATTGATACAAATATGCTGCCTTCTCAGGCATTCTGACGATTGCGAATACCGATAGAGTAGTACAGGGCACCGTTTCGCTCACAGTACATCATATTTAATGGGGAGTATGCGCCAGCAAAGTCCTTCAAAGCTTACATTGCGTTCGTGCCCAATTTTCCACACTTCCCGCGAAACCCAAATATGCGCCAACGACCAACAGGTACCGCTTCCCCGACTGCATTGACACCTGGCGGCTCTCGAAAGGTCTCCACAGCGCCGTTCAATTGCATACCCCCTAGCCTCACTTGCACAGTCAACTACACAAGCCTAGCGAAAAACAAAGTTCAAGCTAGGCATGAGACCACATGTCAACTTGGATGGACAGTCCACGTGCGCATGAGGAAATTGAAGCATGAAGCTCACGCGAGCTGCTATCAATGGAAACAAGCTTCGTAAGACTATTCCATCTATCTTATCATTGCATACAATATCAGTTTTGTAAGAGTAAGATATAAGCATAGGTCGTACAAGGATGGCGCCCTTCCTGGAGCCGAAGGACGCCCTGTGACCCATCTGATCGGGTCTTCTCCAACACTTCGGGTCGCTGGTCCTTTCTCCCTAGCTCGGTAAACCTTCGATCTTCAATATGACTAGCTCATCGCCCAAGTGGCCCAATATTGTTCAGCCCTCGCCTCTTCGACTGTCCTCCAAAGCCGAAGTTGCCCATATTCCTTGGGCCTAAACCACCACCTAGCGGCTGTCGCGCCATTGGGGAGGCTTGGTGGTAATTAGAGCCGACGTCCACGTTCAAGAAGGAGTTCGGTCGTTGCCCACCGAGGACAGGTAAGCGACTTCGATGGCCTTGCGATTGCGAAGGAGTTCCAACCGGAGCTGAATCTGACGTGGGGTCAGTTGTCACTCTCTGAAAATTGGATAGAGACAGGAAGACCTACGTCCGGAGTTCACTCTACCACCGAAGCCTCGAGCCTGCAAGTTGGACC
Organism: Byssothecium circinans; assembly: GCA_010015675.1. Classification (NCBI taxonomy): domain Eukaryota; kingdom Fungi; phylum Ascomycota; class Dothideomycetes; order Pleosporales; family Massarinaceae; genus Byssothecium; species Byssothecium circinans. The sequence continues at coordinate 160,587 of ML976992.1, read as the reverse complement.
CAAATTGAGGACCAAGTCCAATGCCGCCCATGCTGCCTCTCTGCTGCTCGTTGCTCCCCGAGCTGCCGCTGCCGTCTCTGTTGTGACGCCGGCGACCGCCAACATTTTGATTTGCTCCAAGTTGGCTAAGATTCGCAGCGCCCGATCGTGCTCCAGGGATTCTGTTGACGAAACGATCGCCACGCGCGGTATGTATAGTCAAGTCTGCTTCATCACCCGCTGCGTCCGCAACGTGGGTAGCCATAACCTGGGCTTTCAGCTGCTGGTACATCCTCTGGATTTTTTGTTGACTGTGGCTTTTCTCCCTGAAAGCCTCGCCCAACTCGTTGTTCTTCTTCTCAAGATCGGCCCGCTCCTCTTGCAGGCCTGTGGCTCTTGTCAACAATTGTCTTCGTCTCAAAGAAGGAAGCTGCACACTGACTATGAATCTTGTCCTGCAAGATCTTGATCTGGGCATTTGCATCATTGATGAGCTGATCCATCTGCTGGTTGAGGCTTGTGTACTTTTCCGTCAATGACTTCGCCAACTGGTCTTGGTAGAGGATTTCCTGAGTAGCCTGGTAGCTCCAGAATGCCAGACCTTTACTTGCGCACTCCATGATCGCTGCTGGGCTGAGACCAGCAAGTATGGTCGCCCGATACTCCTCGGAAGGGTTCAGATCGGCCACCACTACATCATCGTGGCTAGGAAGCGGGGTGTTGCAAGCAGGACAGACTCTGTTCGCGCTGTTCGCCTGCGAAAAACCAGTGGAGTCGGCACATTGCGCGCAAAGAACATGGCTGGCGGCCTGCCCTCAGTCAAGTCATTGAAGCGAGCAGGTGCGACTCACCAACAAGACGTCACAACTGCGCGGTCGTGCAGTTCCGTGCGGCACTTGAGGTCGTTGCATCGCAAAGTGTAGTCCATGGCCAACTGCAAGCAAGGAGGAACAAACCAAGAGATCAAGTCAGTGAAGGAGCTGTGCCGTGCTGATGGACGGCGGGATGAGGAAGTTGAAATGGTTTGAGCGGCAACAGGGCGAGGAAGCCGCATTGGCCTAGACGCTAACCCATCATCAAGATTGAAGAAGGTGCAACCCGTGGCATGGCATGGCATGTTGTTTTCGTCTGCTTCTCCTCCTCATCTGAACCACCAGTTCGCCGAAGCATTCGCACCTTTGCCGACACCGCGCACAGCATGCCACCACCCTCGTGGAATAAAGAGAGCTTGCCCACTGTCCAACGTCGCCTCGACGCCGCCCACACTCTCATTGTCACTGCTGTCTTCACCCCAAACAACGCTTTCCAGCCGCTCCATCTCTTGTCCTGCCATCATCTCATCCCCCCTCATGTTCGCGTGTCCTTGGCCTACTCGTGAGCGTTCATACAGCCGCGTCCCCTGTTTAGGCCTCATCAACCGTATTACTTTTCGTCCCGCAAGCTGCACGAACAGATTCGGGTTCGGGTCGCGATGTAGCGGTGTTCTCGTAGGCGGCCGTCCCATCCAGAGGCTGGAGCCATAGATGTCACCGCGACCGAGGCGATTGATGAGAGCGGGAGTGGGTATGTCGGTTTGGACTTGGGACGGAAGATCATTGAGAGAGCATTGTGCTAGGTAGAGTGCTAGAGAAGTGTCGGAACTAATCATGTGGGAGAGGAGGAGGGACAGTGGCGCTTCAAAGCGCTCGAAAGACACGGTTCGCTTTCCAGTTGCATCAAAACGCGTCAACTCCAGAGGCACAACGGTCGACCCGCAGTTGCTCAAGTACGGAAAATTGAGCTCGTGGTAGCCAGTCTCTGTTTGAGACGGTATAAACCATTTCGAGATCGCCGGTACATCGCAGAAGTGGTCCTTGAAGATTATCGGTTCGTTGGTTTTGAGATTTGCGGCATCTTGCGCTACTTCGTTAAATGTCTTTGCCTGCGGGAATCGGCTGCTTGCCGATATGCTTCGGATGGCAATAGATGTGCGGAATGGATTCTTCAGAGATCTCGACATGGAATGGAATTAATGTGTATTGCATGACACTCAATCGAGATGGTTTCCAAAATCCATGGATGTCGCGCTCTCACGTGCCCAAAAGTGGCCCCACGCGACCGCTACCGTACAGCAAGTTTGGCGGGGCAGGCATCACCTTCACCAACATTTGAAGCTACATACTTCCCACATAATTGCCCGCAATGGCGACCAAACAAGCCCAGCCCGGTCAAAGTAAGCGCTAACACCTCATTGCTCTCCGTATGGTCCGCTGACGTGCCCAGTCGAGATCACATCTCTTCCTGTTCCGCAGTTGCAAGAACTGAAGCAACAGCTTGACCGCGAGCTCGAGCACCTCACGACCTCATTCCAATCCCTTCGTACGGCTCAGAGCAAGTTCAGCGACTGCATAAAATCCATCGCGCAAGGTGTCAATCCGAGCACCGCCGACAAGCCGCTTCTTGTTCCACTCACATCCTCGCTTTATGTCCCGGGGCGCCTCACGTCTTCCACCCATGTCCTGATCGACATCGGCACCGGATTTTTCGTGGAGAAGAGTACAGACGATGCGACAGACTTTTACAAGCGCAAGGTGAAGGATCTGGGGGACAGCTTGAAGGATTTGGAGCAGGTGGTCAACCAGAAGGCGAACAACGTCAGGATGGTGGAGGAAGTGATACGCGTTAAGGTGCTTAATGCGCAGGAAGGTGGTCAGAAGGAAGGAAAGGGCAGCTGAGATATAGAGGGTAATTGGGCGAAGATGTAGCGCAAGATACGTGAAGCCTCAGGGCTCGCGGTAGCTCAACGGGGTGAAGACGGGCTAGCAAGGACTGAATAGACCAAAGGCAGGGCACAGATTAGGGCCAATACTGATAGAGCTCATGAAGCACTCCCATAGCCTTGGGCGAACTGCATGTATGGTCGCGCCGGCGATGAATTCGGGCCTCAACTAGGAAACGAAACCCACAATTCCACAAACATGTTCTTGAGAATCAAGCAATAGTCGAAGATCGATCCGACGCTAATCCATACATCAGGCATCATCGAGGAACTATCGATTTGTTTGGCGCCGGCGTGGTCGTGAGACAGAGACCTGCAGAAATGGAACAGCAGGGATAGCCTCACGTGCGTCACCTAGGAAACGAGCCAATGTGAGAACGCTACGTTGGAGAGCTCGACCACGACAACACCGCAACTTTGCTTTGACCGCAATTGTGTTCTTATAATTTCATCCAAACATTCCCCTTCATAATAAGAATTGCTCGTATACTGCCACGCATTGAGTGTGCGCCGTTCATCCACTCATCCCACGTAAACAGATCAACCGAGGCAGTAAACACTCACATTCCAGATGCACGCGAGGGGACGGGAAGGCGCTACGTCGCCTGGCCCGGTGTACATGGACAACAAGTCAATGAGTATGCAGACCCCGTCACAGCATTCCTTCCATCTCATCTAATCAAGTACGATAGCCGACTATTTACAAGATCTACGCAACAACCGCCCAACGCGTCCCACGGGCTCCCGCCCGCCTCCAGCTCACTTCAACACATGGTCAAGCAGAACTTCTGGCAGATTTGCAGACTCGCCTGCCATTTCTCCGCTCACAACTTCCACGTTCAAAGACGCTGATGCCGTCGTCGATACCCCACAGGCAACCGCTCCCGATTCGAAAGCGCATAAACGAACGACATCGAACATGAGCATTGGCGAGGTGGTGTCAGGCGCAGGAAGACCGCTTGTCCAACCGCCGCGTGGTCGAAACATGTCGAGTACGGCGACTGCACGAGACAGGACTCCGAGCATTCAATACAGGGAGGGTGGTCGGCGCCAGAGCGAGCGCCTGGAAGCACGCGCGGTGAGGATCGCTATGGAAGAGATGGACCTCAAGTCAGAGGAAAGCCTTTACGAGGCTGCGAGAGACGAGGCCGCCGATCTGGTGTGGAAGCATCGCAACCCAGACGCGCCTGGAGCGAGCCCAAGTGCCCCGTACCCATACCCATCCGCAAAGGGGGGCTCAGAGCGTAGCCGCAGCGTGCCCCGAGGAGAGCAGGATCTGCAACGCACAAACTCGAAGCTGAGAAAGCGTCATTCGATGGGAAGCGCGGTCGGGAGCAGAAGTAGCAGCTTGCAAAGCCACCGTTCTGCTAGTGGGTCGTCCGTGACGGCGAATGCAACTTTCACCACTTCACCCGTCAAAGTGAGCTTCAATGATAAAACCGAGGGTTCAATGGTTCTTCCAAAGGCTTCGGCAGGATCAGACTCCCAGCATAGACGCCGGAGCAGCGGTTCGCGCAGGAAGGTCAGCGCAAGCCTCTTCAAGAACCCAGATGATCAGATCTACGAAGAGCCTGAGGAAGAGCAAGCTACTCCTGCCCCAGCACCTGCTCCTGCTGTCGCAAAGCCGCCAGCACCAGCCAAGCTGCCCCTGGGAATGCGTCGCAATCCTTTCGCTCGAGTTCAGTACTCCAGGGACAACAACCTCGTGAGGTCCAGTACGGATCCCATCGTAGCTACGAAGCGATTTGACCGCTACGAGATCCACAAAAATGCCCCCTCTCAGTCACGTAATGCGGCCTACACCAATAACGCGACGACACCCAGAACCAGCGAGGATGGGACATCTGATGCAGAGAACAAAGCTGATGTCAAGATGAAGGATGGCAAAGAGATCCGTAGTGACGAACTACGCGCTGCTACCGGCTTCAAGTTGAAAGACCGAAGCGCAAAGCTACCTACACCTACGATGGTCTCGGACAGTCCTGGTCGTCCTATCGTCTCCTTCAAGAGGGATTGGAAACCCAAAGAGATTGAACTCAAAGAAGAAATTTCTACACTGCCTGGGTCCGTCCCTCGTCCTCTAAACTCTACTACGCAAGGGCCACGTCCTCTATCCAAGGCCGCCACTGCTCCTGTCGTCCCAACGATCAATGCAACGGAAGAGAAATCCAAGCAAGCTGTTGATTCACGACCTGTTCCTGCCATCCAGAGCAAAGGAGCTTCATCTGCTCCCATAACAAGAGTTGGCCGGGCACAAGCTCCCGCCATCAGCGTCTACGAGGATCCTCCAGCGAGGCCTCTTCCTAGCGCCACCACGTCAAGGAAAGTCAACACTCCTCCTCAAAACGCCACGCCATCCGTACCAACAATAAACGTCTTTCAGGCCCCTTCATCGCGCTCTAAGCCATCTCCAGTGCCTCCCATTCCCACGATCTCTGTCCAAGAGACGCCGTCGATCTCTGTCAGTTGCCCCGGTCGCGGTTCGGGCGTGAAGGCTCCTTCAACATCCGCCACACCGTCTGTTCCGACCATCTCTGTGAACGAGACGCCTGCACGGGGCCCTAAGAGTAATGCTCCCTCTATATCCGTCACACCATTAATACCCACGATATCAATGAACGAGACTCCAGTATCAAGCCGTGGTGCTCCTAAGGTCAACGCGCCCTCCATCTCAGTGACACCGTCCATACCCTCTGTCAATGCTAGCGGGTTAGGGGGCTCTACACGCCCTCTCCCCGATCCTAAGATGGCAGCACGTAAATCCTTCAATGCCCGCAGCACCCCTACCACAAACCCGCGCTCACACTGGACACCTACCAGCGTCCGCACCGGCGCCCTTTGCGAGCAATGTGCTCTCCCCATCGCAGGTCGTATCGTCTCCGCAGGCGGCTCACGCTTCCATCCCGAGTGCTTCCTCTGCCACCACTGTGGCGAGCATCTCGAATGCGTAGCCTTCTACCCAGAACCCGACTCCAGCCGCTCCGCACGCATCGCTCGGATCCGTGCCCGTCTCGCCGGTGAAGATATCGAGTTCCTCCCCACGCACCCTACCATCGATGACATGCAACGCCTAGACGCCGAAGACGCCCACGACGAATCCACACGCTTCTACTGCCACCTCGATTTCCACGAGCTCTTCTCCCCGCGCTGCAAATCCTGCAAGACGCCCATTGAAGGCGAGGTCGTCGTCGCGTGCGGTGCGGAATGGCACCCTGGACACTTCTTCTGCGCGCAGTGCGGCGATCCGTTTGATAGCAGCACCCCGTTTGTGGAGAAGGAGGGGTATGCTTGGTGCGTTGGGTGTCATACCAATCGCTATAGTACAAAGTGTAGGAAGTGTAAACGTCCGGTTACTGAGACGGTGGTTAAGGCGCTCGGGTTTGAGTGGCATGTTGGGTGTTTTTGTTGTGTGGTAAGTCGTCTCCCCCTTTTCTCTGAGAAGTAGAAGTTGGTTGGTTGTAGGACAAGGCTAATGCGTGGTAGGAGTGCTCTGGTCCGTTTGATGATGGGAGGTACTTCCTTCGCGGCGAGTCGCAGGATCCGGTCTGTGTGAAGTGTGAGGAGAGGAGGTTGAAGGCTTAATCGCATTTTCTCTCCCTTTCCCTCCTCTCCTCTCAAAATCATCGGGCTGGTCCTGAAGGGGTTGATGTTCTACATACAGTGGAGGAAGTAATGGCGAAGACGGTGTTTTCGTAAGTTTCGATGAATTGTTGCATGCGGTTCATGTACACGGTAGAAAAGAAAAAAGCATATTCTGGAGTAGTAGTCGTATGTTTTGGGAGCAAGGAATAGGCGCTGTTGGGCGTTTGGGAGTCGTGTATATCTAGGAACGCAATCAACATCATATACAATAGGACCCGTCCTTTGGTGCGGTGATGAGAGGCCTCGCTCATTCTTGAATGGTGTATATGTTCGTATACAGTCATGTACTTCATGCTTTGGTTTTTGACACATGCAAGCAGACCTCATTTGCCCTTCCTCTGCTTCGCTGTCCCATTCGAACTCTCCTTCCCCGTCCCCTTCCCTTCCGTCTTTCCCTTCTTCTCCTCAGCACCCTTCTCCGCCGCCCGTCTCTTCGCCCCCTCCTTCTCCAACTTCTCAATCGTCTGTTCACTAATCTCCCACAGCCTCTTTTGCATCGCCTCATCCCCAACCTCCTTCCTCATAATCTCCATTTTCCTACACTCCTTCAACAACCAGCCACCTTCACCCCTGCCATATTGTTCCTCCATCGCCGCATACAAGAAACTCTGCGCCCCTTGATCCGCGCTCTTGAGCACTAACCACCACAAAGGCCACGTTATCAGGTAGACGAACAGACCCCACAGACTGCCGAAAGTGAGAAAGCGGCGCATGCCCGGTGTGCGCGTCCAACCCGGGTCGACGAGGATGACGCGTGTATTCATTGGTTTCTTATCCGGGCGCGCGTAATTGGAGAGGTGTTTCTGAAAGGACTGGGCGAAGCTCATGAGGGCAAGTTTGGAAGTCGAGTAAACGGTACCAGGGGTAAAAGGAACCGCCCCTCCCGCCTTTCCACCTTTCTTCGTCTTCTTGCTCGCTGTAGAAGATGACGATGCCGTGTCAAAATTCTCGGGGATATGCCCACCCATGTACGAACTACACGTCCCTAAAATAACCCTCACATCCCTATCCGGCGGCTGTGCGCGGAGCGCCGGACTCAGTATGCTCAGCAGATGGAAATTCGCCATATAATTAATCCCCCAGGTAGCCTCCAGACCATCCACTGTCATGGTCGCTTTCCCGCCTGGCGGGGTGCGTGTGTTCGCGCAGAGAATGACGGCATCGAGACGCCGCGGGGGCATATTGTCTATCCATTTCGTCGCGAAGCCGCGGATGCTGTGGAGGGAAGCGAGATCGACTTGTTCGGCGGTAATGAGCTCGTTGCCAGTTTGCTCGCGCAGGTCTTCGATGTAGTCGACGAGGAAGGGGTCGGTGAGCGAGTGTTGGGTTAGGAGGATGATTTGGGCGCCTCTCGTGGCTAGGCCTTTTGCTACTTCGGCGCCGATGCCGGATGTGCCTCCCTATCAAGACATGAGCTATGTTCCTTTCCCTTGAAAGGGATGCCAGGGGAGGAGCTTGCCGTCATCATTACTACCTTGGAGTGCATGTTGCGCTCCGAGCTATTCACTGCGCCGTTGAAGTACCATTTTAGCAGACCAAGGACTGCGAGCCATGGGGCTATCTTGACGAGCGTCCATCCATAGGGTACGGCGGATATGCCCTCGGACCAGCCTCTGGCGAGTATGTGGACGGGCATGGCTGAGTTTTGAAGGGATAGACTAGTCTATGAAATATATTTCGGAATGAGACCGAACGTTGGAAATGCCAAGAAACGGACCCTTGTGGCGTCATCGAAAACATGTGACAGCGCGGGAGCCTCCAGAACTTTTTTTATACATCGATTGAGCTTCGAAGCAACGCGCTGGAGGAGACAGGGACAATTTTTCTTCATTCACACTCATTACACAACAACACAACTGCGACCGACCTTCCTCCACAACCATGACCGCCGGGGAGCCCTACACCGAAGACGTCGACCCAAACTCAACCCCCAGCCTCCCAGAAGACACGCGCTACAACGACGCCGACATCTCCACCGCGCCCTTCGTCCAACACCCCGCCTACGGCCGTGGCCTCTGGCGAAACCCCATACCCTTCGTCCCCGCCGCGCCAACATCCCCCCCTCCAAGCGAACCCCCCAAAGCCACGTCCCTAGCAGAAGCCTACCTCGCCATCGTCTTCCCTAACGGCAAACCCGCCCCACAACCCACCGCCAGCCCCCTCTGCGGCATCTGCAACGCCCCCGTCAAAGAAAGCGATGACCGGGCACACTACCTCTCCCCCGCACACCAAGCCGCACTTCCCCTTGCGCCGATCCCCTCTGGCGTCGACCGTACGCGCTACGGCCTCAAGTACCTCGAGAAACACGGCTTCGACGTCGATGCGCGCGTAGGACTCGGTGCTTCTGGCCAGGGTCAACTATTCCCGATTATACCGCGAGAGAAGCGGGATAAGTTGGGTTTGGGCGTAGATAGGAAGCGTGTGGAGAGGGAGAAGAGGGAGAAGAGGGAGGGGCAAGCTCCAAGGGTTGTTGGGCTTGATGCGGGGAGGGTGAGGAAGTTGGAGGCGGGGAAGAAGAAGAGGCATGAGAGGCTGCAAAGGATGTTTTATGGGGATGAGAGGGTGGAGAGACACTTGTTTGGGAGGGGCGAGGTGGATCATGGGTTGAAGTGAGGAGAGGGTTTGGGAGATGGTTTGAGGGGGAGGGTTGGGGTTTGTGTTTTGCAGCATGGCGAGGGCGTTTGGTGCTTTGATGGTTATGGGATATGATACCCTTTTCTTTTTGTGAAGTATGAAAGTTTATAGAGACTACGGCTATGGGTCGGAAGGTTGGGTATGCTTTATTGGAGTTCATGAGGTTGAGAATGTCTCCAAATTTCTGCTCGTAGTAATGTGGAGAAATGGGACGAAGAATCTGCAAGTCTCCTAAGGCAAGTTAAAACAATGGTCGATCAGTTTCACACAATTCATCCTTGTCAGTACAAGACTCGCTGAAAAGCATGCCAATCGTAGGCGGATCAAGAATAATATGATATAAACCTAGCTTCTACCTGCCAGGTTGCAGTAATCTATTACACGCCAGATCATTAACGAGGATGAGGGAGGCTGGTACATTTGGTTAAATAAGTTGTAGACCGTTGATATGAATATACATTTAGGAGTGGCGTGAGCAATTCCGATCCAGCCAACAAGCTGCCCTAATCAAGCCGAATTTCCCAAAACGCCTCATTCAAGCCAAGATCCTTATATATAACAAGTTTGACCTAGTCGCAAACCGCTCTGAAAAAGCGAAAGTGGGTATACCAATCCAGCCCAAGGTCAAAGCCAAATGTTCCGGCCACTGCTTCATCAAATAACTGTATAACCCATTATGCTGTTTTTTACCGGTTCGTTGAATCCGCTCCGTGCGGTGTCCCAGTTCCCATTCCATTCCAGTCCATGTTGATACTTTCGAGCATCTGGTTCCAAGTCCCTTCGCTCATCGGTGTCATTCCAGGTGCACCGCCGACTCCAATACCGACGCCCATATCCCAGTCATTGTTCATCACGAAGCCATTGCCCAAACCATCGCCACCACCCATGGTACCCGCACCACCATACATGCTGGCAAACATGTCTTCGTTTGCGGTGAAGAAGGTTGTGTTGGCGTTGATGTTGCTGTTCATGTTGGCGGTGCTGGTGGAGGGTGAGGGCTGAGCTTGCACTGGCATTTGTTGGCGGGCCAAGGGTACTTGGTTTGACATGCGGGGGGAGGGTCGGTAGGGTATATGTTCTGTGTGTTGGCCCGGGGAGTAGGAAGAATGCGAAGTTGACCCGCCGCCGGATTGGGAATGCGTTCTCGAATTCGATGTTGCGGGACTGGGCATGTCTGCGTTTCCTTCTGGCGACATGTCCATCTGATTACCATCTCCCAAGTTAAATGGGTTCGATGGAGGGTTCATTTCGTTTCCAGCCGTTTGCGATGTCATAAATTGGCTGTTTTGCGAGGTGTCCAGATTAACATCGTTCACACTTGAGAGATGAAACGGTGGACCTGGTGTGCGATTCTGTGGTGCGTGGAGGCTCTCTAGTGGTTTGAATTGATTCATCGGCGCATTTGGGTTCTGGCTGTCGCGAATTTCGAACAGAGGACTACAACCAACGGCGTCAGTGTTCACGGGTATCGAAGTCGCTGGCTATTGACGTGCCGCAAGTCAGCAAAGGTTCAGGGGGTAATGGCTTACTCAACGTGTTTGTGCGGTTGCATTCTTCCCATGCCATTCCTGTCAGAGTTCATGGAGGAGCTTACCCCTGAACATGCAGGTATATATGGCTTCCGGAGGCCAGGGATACCCGCACTTTCTAGGTCGAGATCAAGTTGTACAAGGAAGGATTCTGTGAGAGGATTCTTGCGCCGCAGGGCTTGCATAGCCTGGAGCAAGAATTGTAGAGACGAGTTCATTTGTTGGTCTTTCGGGCGAGATTTAAGGTATTGGACGAAGACGCGTGCGGCCACATACACGCAGAAGGATATGAACGGGTTCATCTGCTCAAGTCAGTGCAAGAAGACTAGGAGGGAAAGTATAGAAGCTTGCCGTCGCCAAATCCATGTGGCTGATCATCCTCATCAATGACGCTATCTCAGCCCCTGCTGTCACACAGCGAATTTTGCTTTCATTGCTGACATTGATGGGTAAGCGATGTTTGTCAGCTTTGAAGATGGCGGCTTGGTGAAGACAGATAACCGACGTATGGATACTCATGTTCAAGAAGACCACATTTGGGTCTTGCAATCCGCTGGGCACCCTCAAGTGGTCGGGTAGTCCGAGAGCAATCTGGAGAAGAAGGTTCTCAATGCTGCGGTGTCGTTTCCAGAAGCCACCGTTCAGGTCGTCATCGTGGTCGTCAGGCCCAGGTCTATGTAGGTGTAGTAGATTCCGACCGAGGAGTGCTGCGGTCAACACAATACCGCCAAATGACTGTAGATTGCCCAGGCCGCTTGCAGTGAGGGACTGATCAAGCGAGCTGGTAGGCATGGGCTTGCTCTTATCGAACGCATCTTCGCTGGCGGGCAGGTTTGTCATGATCTATGCATTGTCAGAAATATGAAGCATGCCACTTCCATGTGGCGGTCTTACATCTCTCTCGTCGATAGACATTGGCCAGCCAGTTCCGATACTTGCGTATCGGTCTATGCAGAAGACCATCCAGAACGTCCTCCTCCTCTCTTCGCGCTCGGTCCAGTCTTTGGGCGGCGGGAGACACTGTTTTACATCAAGACCTACACCGTCAAGGCGATGAAGCTGCATCATTTGTGAAAGGCGTGTTGCGCGGCCTGATGACAGCCACGCTCGGGGGAAATACATGAGCCTAAATTCATAGACCGCAGTCAAGACCCACATCTGGCTATGTGCGAGGGTGATGGTTGATTCGCCGTGCCCTTTCATCTCATCCGACTGGGCGTACTTCCTCGCTCGTTGGTAGAAATGCTCCTGCAGCGCATCATACTTGTCGGTGATGGAGGCGGCCAGAGTCCACATGATATAGCGTAGACCCACGGGCGGTCGCATGTGTGGCGCGAGGTTCATGGCGGCCATGAAGCGCGGCTTGTGTATGATGGGAAAGGCCGGGTGCACCTTTGTAAAGTAGATCTGGTACAGTTCATCCATGACATCTTGCGGAGGTAGCGGTTCGTCCAGTCCGAGGCCTATCATCTCCCAAGGAAAGTCGCCCTCTGCCGCATTCCCCCTCGCGCCATTGTTCGGGAGTCCATCTGGTGCTGGTGAGATGTTTATGGGATTCCTCTCCGACGTCGCGACGAAATCGCCCGAATTCGGCAGCGGTGCCTGTAATGTGTTTGCAACATAGGCTGTGGTGGAATCCGGGCGGGCCGAGTCGTTGGCCGTGTCGGTGCTGTCTTGGTTCTTGAGCAGCGTCTCGACTTGCTCTGTGTGCACGATTAGCGGCTAGTCATGTCATGTCCCCCGGGGTGGGTGGGCAGCGACGCACGCAGACGAGCCTCCAACAACTTCACATATCCCCTCTTCGGTCCGCTCTTCTTCCGCTTCTCATCGTACGCGCAATCGTGCGAGAGGCGTTTGCACGTCGAGCACGTCGGTCGCGCACCGTCGCATCGCAACTTTCTCTTCCGACACAGCACGCAAGCTATTCGCTTCGTTTTGCCCGCCCCATCGTCGCCCGGTGCTGTCTGTCCGTTTGCGCTGTAGGGCGACTGTCTGGTCTCGTTCGTGTCCGTATTCTGCCTCGGATCGTTGAAAAAGCCGTCGTCTGGTGATTCCGACATGTTCTATGGCGGTCCGGGGGAAGTGCGGCCTTTCTCAGCGGCCTGGGGACACCCCCACGGTACGACTTGGATTGTGGATGGGAGTGAAGACTAGTTTCGCAGCTTTCTTTACGTCTGGCTTGGTGTGTAGTGAGATCAGTCTTCGTTCGAGGCGGCGGGCGGCCTGAGGTCAATCAGATCTTAGTGCGACCGCACTGGTACAGACTCAGAGTATTTGGCCCCCTCCACGCAATGGTCAGATCAGGCATCACTCAAGTTGAAGTTACGAACAGATACGGCAAGCCCGTTTTCACCACCAGTAAACTTTAAAGGTAGCAATGTGGCGTCCTATGGCTTTCCTGTCTATCTACGGCGTAGTCATTGATGACTACATTTCGCGCAGCCGCACGAATAATCACGGAAATCCCGACTGTCGGGAGCTTGGCGGTAAGCCGTATTTGAACGCATTGCCGTTCGCCTGCATATGGAGCTGAAGACTCCACGCATCTCGTACTGGAATTTTCGAACACACGGCAGCCACGTATCGTTAGTTGAGGTATATCACCCGCGGAAGAAGAAGCCTTGCTCGACTTCTGTACTCTACTTTGGCCATGAAGAGTAGGTGCATTATAAAATTGAATCATGTCTGCGTCTTGGAAATCGGATCGACTGCACTTTGTATGTGATACCTGAGTTTCATGCACAAGGGGACGAGAGCTCCTGATATACAATGTATTGTGCTCCAGTGTCCAGAGGAACGGCCTGGAGCTGAGTATGATACAAGATGGTTGACAGGTGATAATACATGTAATGACAAGGGAACGCCTATCTCGGTCTGCGTTTGCCTTGGTTGCGCGGTCGGTCTTGGACGAGGAATGTGTGCTTGTTCCTCTTGTACCTCGTCTTGTACCCACCTTTGGCCTGTTTGTACTGTCAGCTTGCAGCTTCGACGAAGTAAGTTCAGAGCACGTACTGGAGTTCCCCAAGGGCTGACTGGGTGCACATTACCCTTGGATTTACCTCGACCACCACCATGAGGATGATCCGCTAGAGGGGTGTTAACGTGAGAAGATATTGCACGAAGGCAGGATACTAACCAGCATTCATGGCGACACCACGCACCTCAGGCCGTTTGCCGAGCCATCGTGATCGTCCGGCTTTACCAAGTGAGGTGAAGTGTGATTGTGGATTGCTGGCTACACCGATGGTACAGCAGGCATCAGGGCTGACCTTTCTGATCTCTCCACTTTGCATGCGAATGATCACGCTCTTGACTTCGACGCCGCCTTTGGGCAGCTCAACCTCCTCCTTGTTCACAATAATCGCGTACGTCCCAGCACTACGACAAAACACACCACCTCCCTGCGTCTTGGAGCCGACGTTGAAAACCTGCGATCCGAGGGGCACCATGTGAATCGGGAGACAGTTTCCTCGCGCAGCTGTCTTGGCTGCCAGCATACCAGGATCGATGATGCCGCCCATGCTCTCTATCAAATCTTTTGGGATGCCGCTCCTGAAGCTCTCGATGTGGTCGCCGGCACGCATACCATCCGCTGCAACAATATACGTCTTCTCCCCAGTCTCCAGACGGGTCACGAGCGCCAGATGAGCACTGCGGTTTGGGTCGTATTCAATTCTGTCCACCACATGCTTGCCGGGCAAGTAGCGCTTGTAGTCTACGATTCTTATCCGTCTCTTGTGGCCACCGCCTCTGTGCCGGACCGTCACACGTCCAGTGTTGTTTCGGCCTCCTAGATGTTGGCCCTTCCGCGCGATGGTGAGCTTGAGGTGAGGCCTTCCCTTCCACAGATGGTCGTTCACAGGTCGCTTGAGATGTCGCAGACCCGGCGTACGTGGCTTGTATGTTCGCAGGGGGATGAATTTGTCCTTCCGCGGGCCTTCGGTCTGGCGCACACCCGTCTCGGTGTGGACAGCGGGTTCGAATGCTGGGGGAGGTTTGTGATCGATGGCGGTGGCATAGGCACGCACCGGCGCGAGGAGCCTCCTGCTCACGACTGAGGGTTGCAGACTACATATCCGGGGCTGCAGCATGATGAGACGATAGCGCCAGGCGTGCTGAGGGGAGGACGAAGCTGCAATGGGTGAAGTTCGTCGTCGTCTATGGCTGGTGGACATCGAAGAGCTCAGGGAATTTCTCCCGGCCCGTAAGGGCTTAGCCCGAATGCGATCCCTGCATCCCGGCAAGCGCGACGTGGTTCGGTTGCCCCGGCGTTGACGTGCCTTCTGCTTCTTGAACTCGACTTCAACACCCGCGCCCTCTGCCCTCTGCCCTCTGCCATCTGCTGTCCGCCATATCAGCGCTGCAACCCTTCGATTCCTTTACTTGGGCTCCGCATCCACACCGAGAATCTCTTACCCACGCATTGGCGGCCTTTTCGCGTCCGAACCGGCTCTCTCCACTGGTAAGTGCAATACGCGTCTCTCATTGGCTGTGCCCGCCAGCCTTCTGTTCACGCAGTGCGCGCGTTGTTGGCGCATCAAATCGGCCGCCTGCCAAGCTTGGCTTGCACCAAAACAAAACCTCCCACTACATCCTACCGTCAACAACCACCTTCGTGCACCACAACACACCACCGCTTCCCCTCCACCTTCAACACAAGTGCTCTGGAGCTGGACTTCTCCCTTCCTGCTCCTATCCCCCAAGGCACTGCGCTCTGCATCGGGTCCGTCTCTTCTCCCTCCACGCCGCCTCACCTTGCCCATCGCTGCCTTTCGTCAAGAGCGTGTTTGGAGACTCGGTATTCGCGAGCATCAGCATTGGAGTCTGTTACCTAGGCACCACACGTTGACTGACGTGCGCGCTGCTCCCGATTGTCCGCTCCTACTTTCCGTCGCTCTTTGGCCTTTCGTCCCATCTTCTCGCTGTACCTAAGCTAACCATCTGTACAGCGGACATAACACGCCCTTCACATACACCTACCTGGACCTATCACCTGCCCTTACACTCTAGCACAGTATAAATACTATTGCTTGTGATGGCCGGAAACGTACGTGCCCTCACCATCCTTCCTGCCGTCACGTCCAAATGGCGACGCAGACGCGTATTGCACGCTTGTGCTCTAACATCATCACACAGGCTCGATCTCTGCGGGGGCGTGTAGTAACGAACGAGAATGATGAGAATGCCGGCTCGCAGCGCGTGACGCGTGCAAAGGCCGCCGCGGGCCCTGTTGACGTGGCCGATGTACCGAAGAAGGCCATGGCGACAAAGCGCACGACGACTACGAACGGCGCTGCCCATGCAAAGCGCCGTCCCGCCCTCGGAGATGTCAGCAACATGGCAAAGGCCGAGACTGTCTCGTCAAAAGAGAACAAGAAGCCAACCGCCGCCGCGAAGCCTTCCCTCGCCAAAGCCGCACAACCCACGAGGGTCACCAAACAATCGCAACAGACCAAGACACGCAGTGCACTCGGCCCGCGCGACAAGAACAATGTCGGCTCATCAGAGTTGAAACGTCCTGCCCCTGCTAGTGGCTCTGGTATTCCCCACAAGCGTCGTCAAGTGTCAAGCGCAACCGTGAAGTCATTGAAGGAGGTGAAAGAAGAGGATGCCAGCGTTGAGGAATCGGAGAACATCGTGCCACCCACGAATGAGGCCAAGCCCGCATCGACCAAGGTTGAGTCCACCAAGCAGGCGGCCGTCGAGCCCCTAGAAGATGAGGTTGAGCTCAAGGAGCCAGTGGCCGACCTGGATATCGAGGATGGAGATGATCCGCTCATGGTTTCCGAATATGTCGTGGAGATCTTCGAGTATCTGAAGCAGCTTGAACTTACTACCATGGCCAACCCCAAATACATGGATGACCAGAATGAGCTTGAGTGGAAGATGCGTGGTATCCTTGTTGATTGGCTGCTCGAGGTTCACACTCGCTTCCGTCTCCTCCCCGAGACTCTGTTCCTTGCCGTCAACATCATCGATCGCTTCCTTTCGACCAAGATTGTCCAGCTCGACCGTCTTCAGCTGGTAGGCGTCACCGCCATGTTCATCGCTTCCAAGTACGAGGAGGTCTTGTCTCCCCACGTGCAGAACTTCCGGCACGTTGCCGACGATGGCTTTACTGAGGAGGAGATTCTGAGCGCCGAGCGATTTGTGCTTGGTGCACTGAATTACGACCTTAGCTACCCGAACCCGATGAACTTCCTCCGTCGCATCTCCAAGGCCGATAACTACGACGTCCAGACGCGTACTCTCGGCAAGTATCTTCTGGAGATTGGCTGCCTGGACCACCGCTTTATTGTATACCCGCCTAGCCAAGTCGCTGCTGCTGCCATGTACCTGGCCCGCCTTGTGCTGGAGCGTGGCCCTTGGGTAAGTCATGCATCTCCTGTCGTCGAACAGTTGCTAATATAGTCAGGACGCGACCCTTGCCCACTATGCTGGCTACTCTGAGGATGAGATTCAGCCTGTTCTTTCGCTGATGATCGACTACCTCTCCGGCCCAGTCGCCCATGAGGCGTTCTTTAAGAAGTATGCGAGCAAGAAGTTCATGAAGGGTAAGTCATCCATCGGCATCTGTCGTGTACGTTTATTAACATGTCTCAGCTTCCATCGTCCTCCGCCGCTGGAGCAAAGACTACGTCTCGCAATGGGGTAACTCGTTGCAAGATTCCACCGAGTCGGAGAGCCAGAGCTAAGACTGTGTCTGCACTCTAGGTTTCTTCGACGCTGTAATTCGGAACTACATGGATCCTGCCGATCCGTTACTTCCAACCTCAGCGCTCTGGAGAATTGACGGTTGTTAAGCTCTGGCTACGATCGACCCTTCGAAAGGCATTCATCCCATACATCATTCATGGCTGAAGCATCTTGCCTTATTGTTCCTTGTTTTCACGAACCGGCGTTAATAAAAGGGTTTCAGTTGGTTACACCATCCCCGTCGAAGCGGTTGGACGATGTCTTCACCTTTTTTGTTTGCGAAATCTTTACCCTGCAAATCCGGAGTTCGAACGGCGCATGAAATGAGGGAATTCACGAGTACATTTTCCATCCTCTTTTCCGCCCGGGCCTTTCTTAACTTTATTTCTGACGGGCGACTGAATACTCTGGATAACATGCGAAGCTCATAGTGCGATGGATGCGGTAGGTGGATAACACAGATGGGACCGGTGGACGGTGGTGGGGCCCAGCAGCAAATTTTTGGTGGTGAAGGTTCCATCGCGTGTGTATGATAGATCGCAGTACGTGTCGTACAATGTCACGTCTATGAGCTTGCTTTGCTTCTCTACAGTACCCAGTCGCTCGATCATCCAAGTTTTGCTTTCATGTTCTATATCATTTGAGCGATGAGCGAGGCATTGTGATAGCATAGCGATGGCGGGTTCAGGATTGCAAGGGGGTGTCGGTATCGGTCTCGGTACCATACACAGTAATGAATTGTTTTCTTCCACATTGAGCATCTGACCTACTTATCTGTGATGGTGAAACAGTGATTCCGGATCTCAGGGTTACATTGCCCGTCTCCTTGCCTCGAACATGCGTTATAGCGAAGGATCTGCACATGTAAACCAAGGGAAAGGGTAAACAAATGCCTCGATGGGGCGTTGTGAAGAGCAACAGCCGAGGCTAGATCTATACGATCGGGGACTAACCGTTTCAAGACGATCGATCCAGCGCGACGTGAGGTGCTTGACCTCAAGCCAGCATCGATTACCACAAACAGTTTTTTCAAAGAGTAATCTATTGAGAATCGACATCTTCCAAGGTTATTATTACTACATTACCCTTTGCAACACCGCAAAAGTCCCATTTTTCTGCGCTCACCGGCAATGTGATTCCACCGTACGTGTATGCGCCATGAACGAACTAGACCTGCACTACCCACCTGATACGTGCCCCTTTTGCGGCATCGCGGATGCCCATCCCCTCGCGAAAGAGCACTTGTGGCACTCGCGGAATGAGGCGCTGGGAGCTTGTGTGCCGGCGGAGGCAGAGGTTGAGCTGGAGAGGACGCAGCCGGCGAGTTTTATTGTGTTGAGGAGTCGGGATGTGGTTGCTTTTTTGGATATTTTGCCTATGGTTAGGGGTGAGTGGTACTTGTGAATTTTTCCTTTTCTAATATGGGGAAGAGCGGTTTGTGATGTGATGTGATGGGTTATCTGGGTTTGAGATTTTGAGTTTGGGCTTGGAGAGAAAAAGCAGGGGTGAAGACGGGGGAGGGAAACAGGGCAATGAAGTGTATGGTGTAATTGAACACGGATTCTGACTTGATCTACAGGACATTTACTTGTCGCTACGAGAAAACATAGGATGAAAGTAGCAGATATGCAAGAGGAAGAGGGGAGGGAAATGGGTAAGTTTCCCCCTTACTGCAGCATTATAGGTCTTGTGTAAAAGATCAAAATTAACATATGGTTGTGCGTTATCAGGATTTTGGTTACCGATACTTTCGAGGGTCGTGGCGAAAGTGACGGGTGTTACGGATTACAATATTGTACAGAATAATGGTATGTCTATTCCGTTCATTTCTTCGTTCATTCGCCTCGGGTCCAAAGTATGGAGAGTATCGGTAGGGGTTTGATGCTGGATGGTACAGCAGGTTGTGCTTACATTTCCTTGATAGGCGTGAGAGCAGCACAAGTCGTGCCGCATGTGCATTTTCACATCATACCGCGGCCGGAGACTAGGCCGGAGATCAAGAGCAGGAGTTGGACTATGTTTGGAAAGGGACAGAGAGACGAGCTGGATGATGAAGAGGGTGCGAAATTAGCGGGTGAGATGAGGAGCGTGCTGAGAGAGGAAATAGCACGGATGAAGAGGAAACCAAAGCTTTGAAGGCGAAGCTGGGATCGAACGAAAAGGAATCTCGATTCCGCGGCTCTGGTTTGCAAGCCCTATTGTTACATGTACAATATCTATACATAATGCCACAATTGTATACACCCACTCAACTTCATCACTCCTCCTTCTTCCCACCGCCTTCCTTTTCTTCCATGTCCATCCGCCTGCTCTCAACCGTAACCCAAAGACTCCGTCCCGCACCTTCCAAAGCCCCAGCCAGATTCGCACCGACGCCCTGCAGCGCATGTACAAGTTGCGCCCGCAGGCCATCAATACCGCCCTCAATTCCACCAACCCACTTGGTACCATCCGAATCAAAGACCTTGCCCTCTACTCTCGCTCCGAGAAACATGAGCTTCTGGAGGCCCGCTTGTACAGAAGGGTCATGGTAATCTGGGTTCACTTTCCGCTTCGGCGCAGGGAATTCCTTCGAGGGCGCTAGGATAGAGAGCACGGTTTTGAGGTACTGCGGTGAAACGGTCGGGAATGCTACAATAGCTAGGGGTCCAGATAGGAGCGGCTCGAGTTCAGATTTAAGTTTGGGGTTTGACGCTACCTGCCAGGCCCGACGACTGAGACCGTGGGTGAAGCGCTCGTCTTCTGGGGTGTTCTTTGTCTGTTGTATTTGCGCGCTTGTTTGTGTGGCAGGGTCTGTAGGATGCTGTGCGTGATCTAGTGTCGTTTCCTCTGGTTTAAAAAATTCTACGACGCGTAGAGCACTAGCGAAGATGCCCGTCTGAATAATCTGCAGAGGGATCTGATCTGCGTATAACCCTTCTTGCCCGTTCTTGATCGTCTCATTGTCTACCTTTTCCAATGCGATAGCGAGTTCGCGCCGTATAGCCATGAGTTCTACCGCTTTGATGTTGTTGTGCTGGAATAGCAGGATTAAGGGTGAGGACTTGAGTAACGATTGGTACTGTCGGTGTAATTGTGTCTTGCGGACCTCCGGCGGCTTGTGGGATGGAGGCTGTGTTGGGGGATAGCGGAAGACTGGAGGTACGGAGCGAATTGTTTGGTCAATTGGCGGAGCGGGTGTTGTTGCTGTTGCGAGAGAGGCGTAGGTTGCGCTGAGCGGTGCGGATGATGGGTGATGGGGGGCTTGGAGGCGGAAGGCGCGCGGTCGGAGGGGTATTCGGGGCGGCATTCTGTTGGCGGAGGTGAGTTTGGTTTGGCAGCGAGGGAAGGTGGTTGTGAGCACGTACGTGAGATGTTGAGTGGGCAATTGAGATGGTGCGATGGTCTATGGAAATCTTTCCGAAGCTTTCGAAGATTTGATGGCCTGTGCGTTGCACTTCATCTGCGCGGCTGGTTCGAGTGATAATCATCAATTGAGCCATCCACCACTTCAAAGCGTTTGCCAAATCTATCTAGCTGCAGTTGGGCGCAATATCCATATCAGTTCTGCTTTCATTGCATCGTGACGACGAGGAGCTGCAAGCAAATGAAGGCGCAGATATGGAATGGCGCGCATCGGGCACAACTACAACCAAGAGTATTCACGAATACAAGGTTACTGACTGTTAGTGAATAGCATGCACAGTACTTTAGTGTATTGGCTGATTTTTTGGCAAAGGTTGATTCAAAGAACCGGTTGTCGAACTTCTGGACCCCAACAGGAGGGATCGCAACTCAAGAGGGCGAGCAAGGTTGGCAATTCAACTCTTTCATTTTAGTTCTGGCTAATCCTGGCTTAGATGACTCCCACGCGCTTCTTGTTCGAGGAGGCTTCCTACGCCAGGTACAGTGATCACCTGCCTACGTTTCCACATGTTTCTCATCACGGATAGGCACACTCAGGAGTCTTCCATCTTCTACCCCTCGGCCTTCGCGTACAAAACAAGCTTGAAAGCCTAATAGACAAGCACATGCGCTCAATAGGCGCATCCAAGCTTTCTCTATCCTCCATCACCACTGAAGAACTGTGGAAGCAATCTGGACGCTACTCCGCAAATTCAGAGCTTCTCCGCCTCGAGGACCGTAAACAATCCGGCTTCCTCCTTTCCCCTACCCACGAGGAAGAAATCACTAGTCTGGTGGCTAGCATGGTGCATTCTTACAAGCAACTACCGTTGCGACTATACCAGACCGGACGGAAATATCGTGACGAACGAAGACCACGACAAGGTTTACTGCGCGCGAAAGAGTTTATGATGAAAGATCTTTACACGTTTGACTACTCGCATGAAGAAGCGCTGAAAACGTATGAAGAGGTCCGAGAAGCGTACAACAACCTCTTCAACGAACTCAAGCTCTCCTATCTCGTGGCCGATGCCGACTCGGGCAACATGGGCGGTAAATTGAGCCACGAGTACCATTTTGTTTCTTCCAAGGGCGAGGACAATGTCTGGTCCTGTAAATCATGCGATTACGTGGCAAATGAGGAACTCGCGGAGAAAGGGACATCTGGAAGCACGGTACCAAATCGTCCACCGCTGCACTTTACGAGCATAAGCGTAGACCGGACCACAGCTATCAAAGTACTTGTTCCTCGACCCTCACACGTCCACGAAGACGAAACGCCCACCTGGGATCGTGCCTCGGAATTCATCAACTTTCATGCCATCAAAAAAGCAGGCATTGACATAGACACCGGTATCGAGCACGAAACCCTCACTTCCCTTCTTCCAAAGACTACCTCTACCTTCGAGATATGCGATCGTTCGCTTTCTAGTTCTGAAAATTCTACTCCAGACTCTACAACCCTTTACGACCTCACGCCCATCAAACCAAACGATCCATGTCCTAGATGCGAATCAGGTAAGCTCATGGTCAGCAAAGCCATAGAAGTAGGCCACACATTCCATCTCGGCACTCGTTATAGCGAGCCCCTCTCCGCACTAGTCGCCAGTTCCAATGGTCAACGCTCACCCATTCACATGGGTTGTCATGGCATTGGAGTATCTCGCCTCATTGCTTCTATCGCCTCACTACTCTTCGACACGAAGGGGTTGAACTGGCCTAGGGTCATTGCACCCTATGAAGTTGTTATTGTTGCTCTGCAAAAGGTCAAAGAGGAAGACACTGTTGAGGTTTATGAGACGCTGTCTGGATGTGAAAAGGGTGAGCAGGTGATTGACGTAGTGTTGGATGATAGGACGGGCCAGAAGGGTATGGGCTGGAAACTGAATGATGCGGATCTGATTGGGTATCCCGTTATTGTTGTGCTGGGGAACGGTTGGGTAGACAAGAGGGCGGTGGAAATTCAGTGTAGACGGTTGGGTGTGAAGAAAGAAGTCCAGGTGAAGGATTTGAGAGGCGAAGTTTGGGGGCTGTTGGAGCGTTTGTGAGTTGAGGAGTGGTACGAAGTGCAGTATATGTATACTAGAGGCCCTGTATAATACAAGAGTCTGGAATTTTACTCTGTGATCATGTGTTGGGTTTCAGCTCTCGAAGCTTTTTGGAAGGCTCAAGGCACCACTAGGTCGCGGCGTTTGAAGCAGAAAATCCGTAACTGAGTTACAGGACAGAGTTACCTTGTATGGCCCGGTAATATAGGAGACAAGGCTTGTCAAAAGTGCAATAATGTATAGGCCAACGGTTCAGGGGCTTCGCACTAATGCTGTGTCCCGCTGTCCATCTTACTACTATAAGAACAGAAGGCAGACTAGCTTTCGCATATTTGTTGGAAGTATTTTCTAACGTAGTTAAACATTTCTCCAAAATTCTAATATTTCAATGGCACGAGCCTGTGTCGGCTCCACTACCCTGTCCACCAATCACCATCGATGCGTACACAGGACACGCCTATTGGCCAGCTTTAGGGAAACATCAAAGCCAGCGACGCCAGTCTAAGCACTAATACCTATGCACCGCCCTTTTACGCGGAACAAGACGGCGTGGACGGTTAGAATTGACAGAGTATCCCTGACTTGATATATGAGAAAGAGGGAGAGTTAATTTACATAAGCCCTTATCCCACACTCCAACACTCTTCCATTCTCGCAGATTGGACACGCTCGCCACAATTGTGCCGCGCTCGTGCATACCTTTACATACGCTCAAACCTCGCTCGCTCAACTGCTTTCGGCTATCACTACTAGTGTGTTACTGGACGAGGAACAGTTCCTGGTGCCTTTTCCGGACCTACAACGACAACAACCCAGATCCGATGCCTACGACAACCAGGAGGTCACACAATAAAACGAGACTAGGCTGTGCCAATTGCAAAAAGAGGCGGATCAAGGTATGCTTTATATCTCTTAGCAATCTCACAATTTTATGGGATAGTACGAGTTCCACTCAAGGTCGGGATTTTATCACGAGTTTGTGCATTTTTGCACTGTAATTAGCAGGATCGGACAGGCGAACGGCGGAGTGTTCCCTAAGAGGCCATCATTCCCCTGGGTAAAGTCTATGGATATTTTTACTTGGGAAGTGAATCTAGACGCGTAATATTGGATCGGACGAAGGAGGTGCTCCCCCATGGTCGGGTCGTTTTATAATTGATGGGCGATTATCCCTTTGGTACATTTAAGAAGAGAAGCTAATGCCATCAATTCTAGTGCGACTGTACACATCCCATATGTGGGAACTGTAAGAAGCGTGAACAGGACTGCAGTTTCCTTCTGCTTGCTCCTTCGTCGCGACTTTCCACGATAGCAAACCCTCCTGCACCAACCATTGGCTCACAGTCTCCTTCGGAAGGTTCGACAACGTTCGCTTCACCCACAGACACTTCTTTAAGTATTACTTTGACACCACGAGAATCACAAGAAGATGGCATCGAGCTAATACAACGGACACCGCCATCCATATCTGAAGTTTGGCGCCCTCGATCTACAGTTGCACTAGCCGAACTTCAACTTTCCGATCAATTAACGAGAATATCCCCTTATCTTCGCTGCAATGATCTATGGAAGGACTCTCGTGAGAGACTTACCCCAGACCTCCAAGGCCTTCTCTATCATTATGAGTACACAACCTCCCTTACCCTATCTCACAAGGATCCCGCCAAATCAGCATGGAGGTTCGGCGTCCCGGAACTGGCATCGCAACATGAATTTCTTGTACATCAGTATGTGATCCTTGAAAGAGTTCAATTTCAGTGTTTACAACTTCTACGATATTGTAGATGATGTGTATACTGACATCCCTCTGGATACCTTTGCTAATTTTGGAACCCAACCAAAGCGTCATTGCTATTGCTGGGCTACATCTAGGTCGTCTCCACGGACGCGGCACTGGGCGCTGGGCCATGATGAATGTGGCAGCGTCTCAAATGAATAAAGCACTTGCCAAATACCGTCCCGCGCTTGAAAATATCAACGAAACGAACGCTAACGCGCTCTTCGCCAGTGCAACTTTAACAGCCGTCTACTTTTTCCGAACTACAACCGTAGAAATTGACGAGATCCGCGCCAGTGTTCCAGCTGGCACTATTGAGCCATCGCCCGAAGTTGCAGATAGGATGCTTCAATACGTCCTTCGTACGTACCTCCAATTTTACACAATGTGTATTGATACTCCCATGGATCAGCTGCACTGACTTACATCTTCGACTTTTAGGCATTATCGGGGGACTTCGTGGCCCCCTCGCCGTGCTCATCCCAGGCTTCCGCTATGTAATGGAAGGCCAAATGTCGCCCGTTCTTAACCGCAAATGGTGGCCCGGATCGCTCGTTCCACACACACCTCAAGCCATACAAGAAGATACCCGTCTCGCCCAGATCGAAGGCCTATGGAAAGACTGTCGACACTTACCGGATGTATCATCCACAGTCGATAGCCTGGCCTCCGCACTTTTCAACCTCCGTGAAGCTTTTGCCTTGGTATCTATCCTCTCTGAACCAGACACTGAGTATCCTTCTCATACATCAATTGGGTACTCGATTGATGGCAAGAAAGATGGCTTGCTGAAGGACAGGGGTGCGATATTCTTCTGGGCCACGAAAATAAGCAGGCAGTTCGTTCGGTTGGTGGAGATGAAAAACACAGAAGCATTGGTCATTGTCGCACATTATGCCGTGCTTCCGGGAAGGGTGAGGAATGCCTGGTGGCTAGAGGGTCTGGGGCCGAATATGGTGATTGCTGTTGCTATGGCGTTGGGTCGGGAGAATCGGCATCTTATTGAGTGGCCGGCCAAGGTCATGAATGTGGATTTGGAGAATTCGTTTACGGCTAGGTCGGATACATTAGAGGGTAATGTTGGTGAGATGCCAATGGAGATCATCTGACAAGTACATAAGAAATTCAATCTGACCGGGCTTCATCTGCTTCCACTCGGAAAGTCTCTCACCAATAGATCGTTCCATCTTTTCCACGAAAATGTTATTGGAAGGGCGGCCTAGTAACCATAATGATAACACCTGTAACAAGAATTGCCACGACAAATTATACAGACAAATTATGCGCCAGGCCAGAACCTTGTCGCTCATCTTGAGGATCCTTGAGTGTCATACCGGCGGCACGGACTCACGATGCACAATTGCCAAACGTTCAACATCCCCAGTCGCATCGATAGCTAAGTGGATCAAAGTAGCCATATGCCGCTTAAACTACGTCCGAATCTCGACAACACTGCACATTCATTCATCAAACGTCTCGCTGCACTATACCGTGTCCAAACTAGAGCAAATACTAAACTCTCTTCCTGAGGAGAGCAAGATCATCAGGAAACGAGCCAATAACACCCATCCTAGATATCCGAAACACAAACGAAAAGAAAGAGTCTTTCTTCTGCTTCTCAAACCAACCCCAGAGGATATCCATATCCTTCGCATCTTGTTCGCTCGCAGTCTTCCCATTGACCAAGATGTTGAACCGTGAAGGTGCATTAAAAGGCCACTCAAATGCCCTCCACTCCTCTTCGTTGGCAGGACGAACCGTTTCCATCACCACACTTGGGTACCCTTCAATCGATAGTCGCCCTATCCACACAAATGAGCTCAGCAAGACACGGCAGCGGTACAATCGATCCTCATCTGAGTTGGGCTCCGCGCCATCACCTGCTCGTTCCTGCGCTGCACGTTCTGCCTCCACCGATACTTGCGAAAGTACACCTTCCATGATGTAGAACGGTAGGCGCATATGTTTTGCCAAGTGAAAAGGGCTCGCCATTTCCACGAGCTTGGAGTACCGCGTACCCAGCATACCCAGGTCTGTGATCGGATTATCCTCTTCAAACCCTAGTTCTTCTAAGATGGGATGCAGCTCTTGCTGAGAGTCCTTCTGTACCGCCTTAAGTAGGCCATGGCACATCTTCAGTTCCAAAGTATTCTTCTCTTCTGCGCTCAGGACTCCACCTATATACCCATCTAGAAACGTCGCCAGCGCAACTCGGTTGGAAAATTCTTTCTTCAAGCTCTCGACACGGTTTTTATGCCTTGTGTAGAGCTGATCGAGTAGGAGTTCAGAAGAGATGATGAAGCCATTAAGTGAGTCGAGGATCTGTCTTTCTTCCACGCCGGCTTTGGCTTTGATGCTCTTGTAGATGATGTCATGTTCGACTTGGGCCCATGCGTGGAGCAAAACGGAAACGACCTGTATTTCCACAACGTGATCTTCTTTCCAGTCACTGAGACGATTTGGCTGTCGAGCTTGCTCGCACGATAGTCGCACGCGTGCGTGGTCCGCCACATAACCTGCGAAAACTGGATTGTAAATCTCGTCCGTCCCCGAAAGTGCAATTTCGTCAACAGTATCTAGGGCGTGTCTGTCTGGTTTTGTGCGACACATCGTACACTCCGTCTCTTCAAGCTGATCCCCGCATCTCTTACAAAGATAAGCATGATTCGCCTTCCCTCTCTTCCCCTTCCATTCTACACTAGGAAACCACTTATCAATCGCTTTAATGACTTCTTTTTTCTGCTGCGGAACATACAATGCAATTCTCACGGCTGCCAAATCAAAGATCGATTTCTCAATCTCCTTCGGGTCCTGGAACGGTGGCCTCCCTTCTCGCACTCGATACGCATTCATGTTTCGCAGCTTCTTTCGGAGGGACTTGCGCTTCTTGCAGCGCCATGTTACGAGCGCTTGGAGGTCTTCTGGAAGGCTGGCCTTGCAGATGTCGTGGACGCGCTGCGCGAGGGCTTCGTAGTGCGTCTTTTTGTAGTAGTGTTCAACGAACTCTTCAATGGCGTCAAAGCTGTTGAACGCGGCTTCGGCCGTAGAATGCATCTTGGCGCTAGAGAAGATTGCTAACAGACCGCGTGGAAAGTAGGGAAATGTCGTTAGGCTGCGAGCAGTGAGCACAACACGGCATATATCTTGTGGTTTCTGTTGCACACTACTACAGATCCATGGGATGGTCTCACATCAGCTGCCGTATTTGGTCCTTTGCATGGGCTGCAACCTAGTTGGTCCGGAAAGTGAGGCTGTGGGATTCGGTTTCCTGTTTATTTTTCGGCCAGGCTACAAGGCTGAGCTACCTTAGATTTCGGTTCGTAATGATGCTCACCGGTCGAGGTTTCATCGAGTGGTCAGAACAGCCTAATGGAAGAGGGGCAAGGTTTTTGCAGAAGATGGCTTCCATTGTATTGGGAAGAGAAACGTTACTATTCAAAAAGGTCAGCAGCGTTGCGTGCGCAAACCCATATCAGGCGTTGGTTGGGATGCAGCGCGATCTTGTACGGCCTTGTAGATGTCAAGGCTACTGGAGAGTAGCTTCCGATAATTTCCGCACCTCAACACATCGAGAAATGAGGCTATGCCAGTCAAGCAGTTTGCAT
This sequence comes from Byssothecium circinans, assembly GCA_010015675.1. Lineage (NCBI taxonomy): Eukaryota > Fungi > Ascomycota > Dothideomycetes > Pleosporales > Massarinaceae > Byssothecium > Byssothecium circinans. Next base: position 132,535 of record ML976992.1, on the reverse strand, counting down.
GCGGACGGACACATAGAGCGCAACCCAGGGGATACTTTGAACGCTGACTGGAAAGAGGGGTTTGTCCTTGTCGTCTGCGTACGGACCTGTTTATCACCACCTATGCTTTTGCGCATGCTTAGCCTGTTACTCTTGAGCTCAAGGGGTGGTGGTTGCTTTGCTGAAGCCATAGCATTCAGAAAGTGTTGTGGAGAAATCATAGCTGTTCAGAGCGATGCTATGTACATATAGATTGCAGTAGTGACGTAGAGTCACGTGCTCTGGTCGCGCCCGCGGGCACGGATCCGCGCTAAAATATCGCGACGCGTGTGTTCGTTCACCGCACGAGTCGAGCTCCTTCTGCTCCCAACCTTCTCGCCTTCAGCCATGCGCACAATCCATGGCTCTCTTCGCATTGCAGACAACCGCAATGCTCCACTCCACTTTTAGATTGCCAACCGAACACCTCGGTCTCCCCGCAAAACGCGAGCCGGCACCGAAACCTCGACTGCCGAGTAAGCGCAAGCGGGACACCATCTGCGGCCTCGGTGACTTCAACAAGCCTTTTACGATCAAGCTATGCCCCAGCACACCCTACGACAAGCCGTACACGTTCAAACCCGTCCGCATCATCGGCCGCTCACAGCTTCCGCTCTCGTTCCTAGACACTTCCGCTGAGGACAACTTTGCTACGAACCGCCTCTTCACTGCCAGCGTCCACATCCTCGAGAGGCACTACGAGTCTCAATTGAAGGAGAACGAGGCGCCGAGGCTTCTCATTGCGCGTTATGAGACCAAGAAGACGCTGTATGCGGTTGAGCGGGTTGAGGCGCGTGTGTACAGTCTCTGCAAGCTCGCCGCCTGGCTTAAAGAGAAGGACGTGTCAGAGCTATGGGACCCGGACAACTTGAGCATATATCCAAAACCATCCCCACTTGAGGAGAGCGCGGCATCACAAGGAGAATGGTGGAAGTACGCCAGCATCGACACACAACCAGCACCGCGACCGCTCAAGCGCGTTAAGACATCAATGCTAAGGCAACCAAAGCCCACTTCCCAGACAGTCGAACCCAACAACTCGTCTAAGGAATACGACATGACAAAGACCGCGAAGCCGCAGCCTGAACCGCCGACAGCGGAGATGGAGCTTCATGGCATGCAGCCGCCCGCAGCGCTTACACCACAGGAACAATTGGAAGGCTTGGTCGAGCAATATCTCAACAGTCTATACTTGTCGAAAACATCTCTTGCATACTTCGCAAAAGGGCCAATCGCTCGAATACGGAACGCATTCACATCGCCAGAGGAAGGTGCACCACAGACATACGAACTGGTCGCATTTCTTAGAACGATGCTCCTTAGCCACAAGGCCGAGGACAGGAAGTATGGAGAGAAACTCCAGGAAGTCATCAAGACCATCCCGCCAGGGTTCCTTTCTGATGATGAAGAGACAGAAAAATCGAAGAAGAGGAAGTCGAAGAAGAAGGCCAAGCTCAATGCTGCAGGCATGTATCCACAAGAGGCTGATGTTGTGAAGAAGTGGTGGAACGCGGAGATACCGAGTGGAGACGTTTTTGGAGAAGAGACAATGGATCAGCGTATCAAAAGGAGGCTGGCAGATTTGCGGGTGCGCGAAGCCCTAGCCCAAATGATATTGATGTTGGAGATAGTTTCACTCGAAGCTCTTTCCACATACAAGCCACCACCGGAGGATGCCGGGACGGCAGGAGAAACTCAGAACCAAGATGAATCTCAGCCAAAGCCGAAGAAGCGAAAGAAGAAGCTCGATGATATCAACTTGCTCCTAGATTTATTGCTGGACAAGCTGTGTATCTGGCAGTCTGTCGAACAGGCCGGTGTGCTGGATTTCGACGCACCCGCACAACACGGCGGCTCTAGCGATCGCTTACAGAGTTTCTGCGTTGAGGTCATTATTCCATTCTACATGAATCGACTTCCCGAACAGGCACGTATGGTCAACAAGAAGCTAGGGGGTCCAACAACTTCGTCTCCCCTGAAGCGGAAGGCGATGAAGCCTCCAACATCGCGCAACTCTGGCGAGCCGACGGAACCGGAACCGAAGAAGTCGCGCCGCTCTTTGACGAGAGTATCTACGGATACGAATGTACAGACCGGCGGCCAGCGACGAGCTCCATCCCTGGCGCGATCTACTACCGACTCTGCTCTCATCAATGGCATTAAGCGTGAGGGTAGCGAAGTGCGCTTGTCCGCTATCCCATTGCAGAGAAGCCCCTCGCAAGCTGCCAGGAGATCCATGTCTCAAATGAGGATTCTGAAGGGGCGAGAGATTGATCTTGAGGCGACAAGCGCAGCAGCGGCAGCGAAACTGAGGTTAAAGAAGAGAGTTGAAGAAGAGAAGAAGGTTGAAGCCGATCTCAAAGACGCCATCTCAGCGTTGAAGAAGCCCAACCGTGGGTTAGCTGTAGGAAGCTACGTTGACGAAGTGGAGAAACGTGGCTTGGGCCTTTCCAACAAGTCGAGAAAACCCGCCACCACTGTTAGGAAGCCCCAGAAAGATGTCCTAGTCGCAGCCACACCCCACGCGGTCAGGAGGATACCCTACGATATGATTGAACGAACGCCGATGCACCATCGTAACCCTTTTATGCGACCACGCGGAGACGACGGGCCTCCTTCGAGTGACTTCTGCATACCATCGTCAGTCGCTCGCCCTACGAGCTCGGTAGTTCCAGCAACCGTCCAACGCAGCGTAAAGACGCGGACATTCGCGGAGTCGTCTATAGCCGAGACGCCTTCCAAATTCGCATGCGGCTTTGCAAAGTCTTTGAAGCCGCCAGTAAACAGGACGCTCTTCTCCACTCCCCTCAAACGTAGAGCTCCTTCCCCTGATGATTCTCCCGTACAAGTCGATGCGACTCCAACGAAGATCGTCGCCTCTTCTCCATCAGACATTTTGAATACCACCAAGCCACGTTTGCTGTTCGCTACACCTTCTAAATCAGCTTCGAAGATGGCTGTTGCTGCAGCTCCTGTGCCGTCACCCCCGAATGCAGTGAACGATGAGGAGGAACCCGACATTTATGCAGCTTTGGGCTGGGATGATTAACGAATTCCTGAGAGCGGGGCGTTTTGTATTGATCGTTTTTGTGTTCTCTAGCAGGCATAGCGAGCGGGTGTTACCATGAGCGAGGAATTCGTTGCATTTTCTTCGGAAACGTGCAAGTAAATCATTGATGTCCATCTTATTCTTGTTGTGATCATGTCTCAATAGATCCCTGTGTTGACTGAAAATCATCTGAACCGAGCCTATCATCTGTCTCATGTTTTTCTTCATTATCCGATGGAATGTTCTTGTTTTAATATCGAGGTCAGTGCTGCAGCGATGATTCATGCAAACCGGTTCAATGCGGGAGCTGGAAGATGCCGGCAGATTAGCGACAGAGGAGTCGATTTTATAGGCGATTGCCGTCATGGTTGAGAGTGGTGTATCAGCGCATGACTACGCAATGCTTTCCTGGCTATGCCGTGTCCCGTCTCCATGCGTTCAGCAACACCTCTTCCGGGATTCACTCTATTCATATCTGTCAGCTAATTGACAAATCCCCATTTCCTTCCGACATCCCGCCATCCTGGTTCTGGGTCGGCGACTGCTCATATTTGGCCGTTGTTGGCCTGTCTCTCCTGAGAGAGAGCGAGTTGATGGTTGAACGCGTCCGTCGCGTTGACATGGATGGGGAAGGGCGTACGAGAGGGCCACAGTGTGATGCATAGCGACTCATCTCACGCGCAGTGAACGCTGGACCCAGATAGATTATTATTGAGATTGATGGGTCGGCCTCGGGATGCAGGCACGGCTGGGGATGCAGGGAAAGTGAATGGAGATGCCGAGACGGGCACCACCAACGGCACGGCATGGGCTGGGCTTAGCATGAGGTCAGCAAGCAATCTCTCCAATAATGACGAGCACGGCCGGGGAGATCGCTGCCGTTGGTGAGTCTAGCTCGCCCCTAAACATGGGATCGTGGAAGAGGCGCAAAGCTCATCTCCCAGGGCCGCCGCGAGCTGAATTAATTGAACGGGCGCGCGCGTGTGTTGTGTCGCTGGATTCTGCATCTGCATCCGCCTCTACATCCGGCTTCTCGCTCTGTATCGTCTCTGTCGCTGCGCCAATTCCTCCGCAAACCCGTCCGCGAAGACACATCACCGGTGCAACACCATGCTCAGCTTTCCCGCCGCAATATAACTCCGTCCGCCCCCATGGCAACCACGCCGGCACCCAGGCCATCTGGCCTGCCTTCACCTCGCTCGCCAACCCTCTCAGAGATCTCCATGATCCTGCCAGAGGGCAACCACGTTCGCAGCGTCTCACCCCCGCTGCTGTACATGCAACGTCCACCTTCCCCTCCCAACTTCTACTCGCACTCGAATCACTCCGAGCACACTATTAAATTAACCTCTGCGCCCCAGGGTCGGCGCGGCCCTTCGCCTCAAGTCAGGTCGCCGCCGCTCTCGACCGAGAGCTCGCGCTCCACTCTGCGAAGGATGCACGACTCAGCAACACCTGCGAAGGTTTCCGCCGCTGACGATGCGCTGCCGTCCTCCCCGACCGTCGACGATGGCTTCTTGAGCCCCCATACAGGCGATTGGGGCACGCCTTCGCGACGGAGAGCCAGCAGCGGGTCGAGTTCGGTCTGCAGCGAAGACTTTGAGAATATGAAGCGGTGGCCCGGGTTTGATAGCAATGGCGCGTTTGACGATAGCGGTGTGGACCTGGAAGATGAAGAAGAAGAAGAAGGCCACGACCAATTCCCCGTAGGCAGACATGGCGATGATGAACACGGCAACGACCGCTGGGATGATGACGATGCCTATTCGTCCGACCTCTATTCCAGGCGCGCTGAGATGATTCTGGCAAATGCCAAGAAGCGACTCAATGTATGTTTGTTTCCCGGTAGCCAGAACCTGTCGGAGCTGACTCAACTAGGTCATGGAAGGAAATCTACGAGGCGCGCGCCAATCGCTCGTTGTTTCGCCGACACTCAGCGGCCCTCGCATCGCTCCAGACCTGTCTCGGCAAATATCAGTTGGTCGCGAACGAGATCGTAGACTGTACGCTGGCATTGGACCCATACCTCCACGAAACCGAACGTACTACACGTCTCAGCTATCCGCAAGCAATAGCCCTACACACACTCGAGGCTTGAGTGAGACCTCCGTCCCGTTACCTTTTGCATCGCCCACATACATGACAAGGAACTTGCCTAACAAACGTGCATCGAGTGCGATGGGAGTTGGGAGCGGGCCATGGTCTCCAGAGAGTTATGGCAATGGGAGGTTCCCCATCCGAGAGTCGCGTAGCTTTGAGGTGATGCGCGAACCAAGGGGTACAGGCCTTTATGAAGAACGGAACAACTCCTTGCGTTCGCATTCCAGGGGTTCAAAGTCACCACCCAACGTTCTAGAGACATTACCTGAAGATGAATCGCCAACTCTCCGCCGATCGGCTTCCACGACCGAGAGTCTACGGGGCCAGATGAATGATTTGAAAGGCAGAATTTCCAGTCTCAAGCTGAGGGCGCAAGAAGATCACATGCGAAGGCGTAGTCTGCAAAATCTGCGCACACAAAGTCCCTTTACTTCAGCAGAGACATGGTATTCGGGTGCGGAAGCATACAAAAACGGTGTGTCGCCAATTGCAGCTGATGCTGGTGTTGGAACTACCATGGACTCGCCTACACGGAAAGCGCTATTCGAAGGTGAAGGAAGCGATTCCACTCCGAGAGACGCCCCAGCTCCTTCAATTGCAGACCTCGTTGAGGCCAACGAGGAAGACCACGAGTACGATGCCGCTGCCGATGAGGACCGAGAACACGATCAGGCCGCCTTCCACTACGATGAGAGCCATCTGAGTCGACTCGGAGTTGCCAATCATCAAATGGACATGCACAAAGAAGAAGCGGAGCAAACCGAAGAGGGCGACAACGACTTCGTTTCTGCATACGGCGATGAGCAGGATGGAGGAGCGTCGAGCGTTTATGAGGATGCTGTGTACGAGATGCCTGTTGCGGAGCGTCACGAAGACCGTCTCGATGCCTTTGATTATGAAAATTTCTTCCTGCATAGCGCGATGGGCACGTACAGACGTGGATCAGACTCCAGCTCTGGCTCATCCACTGATTCAGTGGCTACCACTAGACCAGTGACGGCTATCCTCGGTAGCGAAGAGGTTGTTCAAATGAAGAGAGCGTCTATGCACCAGCGAAACTCGAGTGTCGACTCCGTCTCAACCATAGCGTCCTTCGCAACTGCCGCTGAGGATCAATCAGACGACGAAGAGAATGAAGCGATGGACAAATTCTCCGAACAGATTCTCCCGAACCCCCGCTCAACAACACCGCGCCATGCGATACCTCCACGCTCCGACTCGGCAACCAACGTTCGCAAGATTCCTAACTCGGGCTCGCCTACCCAGCACTCTCAAACTGGCCGTAGCTCGTCCCGTGGCTCCTCGCCCGCTAGCGACCTAATGACTGCGGGCTTGCAGACGTCCAAGGTCTTCTCCATCCTTCTGGAATCGCCTAGAGATGAGCCGCGCCTGGCATTGAATGAAGAAGAAAAGCAACTGATATACAGCCTTGCCGCTAGCTTCCAACAAGTCTGTGCAGGCCTCCAAAGTCCGTCTGGAAATTCATACGGGCGGAAAGAAGCATGCAGGAGACTTGACGAAGCGCGTCGGATCCTCAATGGCGAGGAGCTTGAGGGGCATCCATTTTGATAATTTCAATTTGCACCAACTGCACGCCATTCATTGAATATTTTCCAACAAAAGATATGTAAAGGTAATGTCTAACCCCTCTGCTGCACTTTAGCGACTTGCTATTTCTTCGTTTCTTCATCTCCACAACACTTCTAGACGGCACACAAAGCCTTTTGTTCCCCATTATTCCCTATGTAGTCGTTAATTCTCCTTTGCTCACGGCAACGGTCACGGTCACGAACGGCCACCCCTATTGTTCGCTTCGGCGATTTCCCGCACTTGTTTCTGCTTTTTCCGTTTGTCAAAGTCGACCTACTTTGTTCTGGAGGGAATTCTCTCGAAGGATATTTTCTGGCTAGTTGCTTTGGGGTGCTCGGGCTGGATATAGGGCTGCTATTCTTCTCCTTGAATGTATTGATACCCGGCGGTGGAGTCGGGGGCTCCGGTGGATGTGGGACTCGAGAGGCGCTAGGTAGTCCCAACAGAGGCTTTCAATTATACACTTTCCAGACACGTAGGGCTGCGTGAACTTAATTGTGTGTGGACTGTGTTAGTGTTGGGCCTGACCGACTCCGTCATTGTCGACGTTGGTTTGAGTATAGAAGGGATATCTGGCTGCAGTTCACGACAGCGCACGCAGTGGGTACGGCGACGAACCATGGAAGACGGAGACGGCAGGACACATGGCCGGCAAACTCTGCTGCCCCGCAGAGTGCCCCTCACGACAAACGGCATTGTGCTTCCTTTTTATAAAAATACTGTACTTGCTTCCATGATGCAGTTATGAGGTGGCCAATAATGGACTCTTCCGACCGCATATGCCAGGGCCGGCAGCAGCTAGCTCGGTCGACCAGCTGTCAAGCCCTATAATTGGGTCTCGAGTCCGTGGGTTCCACATGGTAGAGTCGGTTATGACGAGTGCGTGCCGTGAGAGGTGGCTTTGGAGACTGGCGGTGTAGCTGCTGTCGTGGTTCGTTCAATCGTTGTAAGGAAGAGTGCGCAATTGGCCAGGCGAGGGAGGGTCGCTGCGGTGCCCTGGTAGGGGGCGGGTACGATTCATGCCTCTTTCGATGCCAGATCTGTGTATCGGGATGTTTTGCGTGGTTGGACACCTGGGACGTGGCTGGATGAGGGTTCACAGCAGTCCACCGTCCTGCACAACAGCAGTAGAGGAGTCCCCAAGGTGCAAAGCTCATGCAAGCTTGCGGCAGCTAGGCCAACAAAATTTTCGCCCTTGACCGGACCGTCTTAACGCGAGCCGTGGCCCGACGACAACTGGCAGAATGTAAAAATGTGAGGCTTCTCGGCGGCTCTGTTTACTTCTTCCCCCTCGTCGGGTCTGGTGTTGACTCTCCGACTTTCCCAGCCCCTCACTTTTCGACTGCCTTTCGACTCGCCTCGGGTATATCTCCCTATATCAACACTGAATATTGGCCTGGTCCGAGCTTGTGTGTGTTGAAACGCCAATCGTTATCAGGAGCCGTCAGATGGTCTTTCCTTGCCTCCGACTGAGAGCCTCTAAGCCTATTCGGAGCTCGAACACACCCTCAGCGCCGTGAGTGTGTGCTTGTGCTTGTGCTTGTGCTTGTGACCACTCGCAATAGAGAGGAGGTCTTTCCCACACCCAAGACCTGTTCGTACTCCAAGCTGACCTGCAGACTGCAGAAGTACCCGGCACCTTTGCTCGCCCACGACACACCGGCTGCTCGAGACGCTGCTTCACGAAACTCCAGCGTCTTTTTGCCTTTGGGACCTGCACAGTGCGCCCGGCCTTTGGTTTCGAAATTTCGCTTATTGGGACTCTTTTTCCCTTGTGTGCGACCGTCACGCCATGCGAAGAATTGCTGTGCTGTTGCTGTTGCTGTCGTAGTGTCGCTGTTGCTTATCGTCCCGTCACGCTTCACCTCTCCTGCTCGTCTTGCTACAGATTCCGGATTGCCTCATTGCGCCGTACCTACTACCTACCTACTCCTCGCCCACCCTTCGCGCACCGCCGTTCGCCCGCCGACTCTCCACGCTCTACGCCCGCCCGCGCATTCTTCGCGGATCCTCGCCTCTGCTAATGTGCCCGCCTCCTCCGCCGTCATCCCTCTGTTTGCGCGCCTCTAGATACTCGGGTCTCGAGCAGCATGCCCGCCTCCGCCAACTCACGCCGCGCCGCCGCCGTCGCGCCATCCGCGAGACGAAGGACCCGGCCGCCATCGAGGACTGGTTCGGCTGACAGTCTGAAGAGCGCCATGTCGGACAGAAGAGAAAAGGAAATCATGGTGCTGGGTGATTGGGCAAGCAGCTGCACTTCGGGAAGTGCGACAATGCGGGACTCTACGTCTGAAGACGGCGAACATGTCACAGAGTTAATGGGCGGCATTTTCCGGGCGCTGGACCGGCTGGAACGCCGCCATGTGCGATTGAGGCACGAGAGCGAGCATGCTATTTCGGTATGACGACATTTGCTTTTGGTCGAAAACTCCACTTTTTGGTCTTCACGTACCCGTCCGGACTTAGCATATGCGTGCAAATAGGTCATTTCTCTTGTTTGGGTGCTAGTTTACATGTCTTTTGCTAATTTTCGATAGATACACCCTCTTGCGACTCAGGTCCTCGCGTTTGTCCCGTCACCACCAGTACCGTCGCCAGACCTCTGGCTCGAATCCCAAGGAACCTATGGACAGCCACCACCATCATACGACGATACCATCGCCGACCTGCCCCCTGACTACACCACCACCGATGCGCTAGCCACCGCACACACGCCCGAGTACTCGCCATTTCCGTCTCTCAACCCTTCTCTCTGTTCGAGTGCGCCCAATTGCCTGCGAATTAGCTGCAATACGTCCCCTTCTTCGTCCATCTACGTCGACGAGAAATTGTTGTACGCAGATATTGACTTTGGATTCAATGAAGACGGAGTCAAGTCGCACGGGAAGGGGAAGAAGAAGGGCGCAGCAGCCAAAAAGAATGCGGCGTTTGATGGCGAACCGAAGGAAAACAACCCACCAGCTGATGCGGGTGGGGGTGACGGAGGTGGGGATCCTCCCGCGGATGGAGGGGCAGGTGCAGGGGGTGGTGACGATGGCGACGGTGGTGATGAGAAAAAAAATGATGATGAATGGGGCACGTGGGACACCCCCAACAAGAAGAAGAAGGCAAAGAAAGGTAAGAAAGAGGAGGAGGAAGAAGAAGAGAAGAAGCGCAAAGAGGAAGAGGAGGAGACTGAGCGCAAGAAGAAGGAAGAAGAGGCCGCGGCAGCAGCCACAACTACCGGCAACGATCTAAGCTGGGCCGATGAAACAAATGACGCCAATCCAGGCAATGACTGGGGAACGTTTACGGCTACGGGGTCGAAGAAGAATAAGAAGGGTAAAAAGGGGAAAGTCCGTAATCTCGGTTGCTTAATTACACGTTGCAATGCGCTAACTACCCCATAGACGGCCGACACCGCGCCTCCGCTTCCTCCTGCAGCGGACCCAGCATTCGACGATATCAATCTTGACGATTCGACCAACGGCGCACCCAAGATTGACATGCATTTTGGTGACATTGGCAGCGGCAAACCCGGTTTTGGCCTAGGAAGTTTGACTAGTAGTTGGTCCGCGGGCTTTGGTTCCAAAACAAAATCGTGGGGTTTTGACGAGGGCGCAAAAGAGGAAGACAAGAACGACGATAATCCGTGGGACTCTACGGATAAGAAAAAAAAGGACTCGTCTGGTTTTGACTTCAACTTTGACGCATTCAATTCTGAGACCGCGGCCGTAGCCCCTGCGGTAGAAGAGAAGTCGGCAAATGACGATGATGGATGGGGTTTCAGCTTTGGCAACAAGGGCAAGAAGGACAAGAAGAAGGGTTCAGCGGCATTGATTGGAGAGTCTGTACCTGATTCTACACCCAAGCCTGAGAAACCAAAGGATGAGGATGCTTGGTCCTTTTCATTCGGAGCTGGCACGGCAAAAGAGAAGAAGAAAAAGAAGAAGGGTGGAGCAATCATCGAAGAGACAACTCTTGCGCCCGAGCCCGAACCTCCTGCACCCGAGCCAGAGCCTGCGAAGGAGGACGAAGCATGGGGGTGGGGCGCAACGACGAGCAGCAAAAAAAAGAAAAAGGGGAAGAATGTCATTGAGGAAGTCAATGAAGACCCTGTTGAGGAGCCATCGCCTCCCAAACCTGAACCTCCAGCACCGGCCGATGATGAGTGGGGAGCTTTTGCACTCGCTGGCGCCAAGAAAAAGAAGGGCAAGAAGGATGCAAAAGAAGAAGCTAAAGTCGAAGAACCGCCGCCTCCTCCCCAAGAGCCCGAATCGGTCAAGGACGAAGAGCCTGCAGTCGATCCCTTCAAAGGACTTTCCAAGTCGCAAAGAAAGAAGCTGGAACAAAAGATGAAAAAGGAGGCCGATGCGAAGGCAAAGGAGGAGGAAGAGCAGAAGAAAAAGGACGAGGAAGAGGCGAAGAAGAAAGAAGAAGAAGAAGCTGAGCGCATCAAAAAAGAGGAGGAAGAGGCCGCCGCGGCTGCCGAGCCAGCGAAGCAGGATGGAGGCTGGGGTGACGACTGGGACACGCCGATTTCGACGAAGAAAAAGAAGGGCAAGAAAGACAAAGAGGAACACCCTCCGCTCGAACCTGAACTTGAACCGCCTGTCGAAGATAAGGTGGATGACTGGGCAGGTGCTGGCTGGGGAGCGGCGACAACGAAGAAGAGCAAAAAGGGGAAGAAAGGCGCTGCTGCTGCGCCGAAACCCGAATCTGAGCCTGTTGTCGCGCCGGATCCGGAACCTCCAGTCATTCCCGAACCCGAACCCGAGCCGGAAAAGGACAAGAATGAGGGCGGTGAGTGGGGCCTCAGCTCGATTTGGGGTGGAGGCAGCAAGAAGAAAAAGAAGGGGAAGACTGCAGAGTCCGATCCTTTGCCTGAACCCGCTGTCGGGGATGCCCCTATTCAGGAACCTGATGGTGTGGAAGAGCCCAAGGCAGAAGGCGAAGACGAGTTTGGTGCGCCATCTTGGGGCAAAAAGAAGTCCAAGAAGAGTTCCAAGGACACTCCTATAGATGTCACGGAAGAAGCACCTACCGCCCCAGTCCAAAAGCCCGACGAAGAGGATCCATTTGGAAGCGCTTCTTTCAACATTGGCAAGAAAGCTAAGAAGGGGAAGAAAGGCTCTGCTTTTGCGCCGGCCGCCCCCACTTCCCCAAGCGCGATCGACCTTCTCGACGATGTCGACCTGCCACCTCCCAAGGCAATCGAAGCGCCCCCACCCAAGGAAGAGAAGAAAGAGGATGACGATATGTGGGGCTTCGCTTCGACTTCTAAGAAGAAGAAGAAAAAGGGCGGCAAGGACGAACCTGCCGATGACGGCGGGAAACTCAGTAAGACTACTACTAAAGACTCTGCGTCAAAGCCCAAGGACACTTGGGATGATCTCATGACATTCGATTCGCCGAAGGAGGATATATCAGGTGCCGATGCTTGGGGTTCGTTGGGCGAAACGGCTGTTCCCGATCCGCCTCCACCGTCGAAGCCACCCAAGAATGAGTCTCCCAAGGAAAAGAGAGCTAGAGAGAAGAAGGAAAAGGAAGAGAAAGTTAAGGCAGAAAAGGAAGCAAAGAAGAAAGAGAAGGAAGAGAAGGCGCAGAGACTAAAGGAAGAAAAGGAGGAGGCTGAACGCGTGGAACGTGAAGCTAAAGAAGCGGAAGAAGCTGCTGAGAAGGCCAAGATTGAAGCGGAAGAGGCGGAGAAATCACGGATCGAAGCTGAAGAAGCAGTGAAAGCCAAGAAGGAAGCTGAGCCGAGCACTGGTTGGGGTGCTTCAATTTGGGGTTCGTCTAAGAAGAAGGAGACCTCCAAGCAAAAGAAGGAACGCGAAGCCAAGGAGAAGGAGCGGGAAGCTGCTGAAAAAGAGGAGCAAGAAAGACTGGAAAAGGAACGCGAAGAGCAGGAGAGGTTGGAGCGAGAGGCCAAAGAAGCTGAAGAAGCTGCAGAGAAGGCGCGCGTCGAAGCTGAAGAGGCGGAGAAAGCCAAAAAGGAAGCAGAGGCAAGCTCTGGTTGGGGCTCGCTATGGGGTTCGTCCAAGGCCAAGAAAGAGACTTCCAAACAGAAGCGCGAACGGGAAGCTCGAGAAGCGAAGGAGCGCGAAGAGGCGGAGGCTGCCGAAAAAGCTGCACAAGAAGCCGAAGAGGCCGCCCAAAAGGCAGCAAAGGAGGCAGAAGAAGCTGAAACCGCCCGTTTAGCTGCAGAGAAAGAGCTCCTCGAGACTTCTACGTCGAAGAAGTCCAAGAAAAAGAAGGGGAAAGGAGTTGTTGAACAACCCGCGGCTCTTCCTCCCCCTGTAATCGATGATGAGCTGCTTGATCTTGTCAAAGACGTTCCTCCTGCCGACTTACTTGCTGAACTCGAGAAGGACACGCAAAAAGAGGAGTCTGGCGGCTGGGGAAGTAAATGGGGAATATCTCTGCGCAAGACCAAGAAGCCCGAGCCTGTTGCTGAGTCATCATGGGATTTTCCGGAACCCGAGCCGAACCCTCCAGAACCACCCATTGCTGACGAACCGGTGGTCAAAGCATCCAAATCCAAAAAGTCGAAGAGCAGTGGCGCGGTTGCCGATCGTCTCAAGTCTCTCGAAAAAACCAGATCAAAGGAATCAGAACCCGAACCTGTTCCAGAAGAAGTTGAACCTCCACTACCGCTGCCACCTTCAGAGCCTCCTGTTGTCGAAATTGTCGAAGCTACGCCCAAAAAGTCATCCAAATCGAAGAAAGCCTCTGCAAAATCTTCCAAGTCCAAGGCGAAAGTTGTGATACCTGAGCCTGCGCCCGAAGAGCCTCCGAAGATCACAACACCTGTACCAGGTGGCTTCCCGATGGACGATGAGATGGATTTGATTGATTTGAATGTTCCTCCGCCTGCAGACCCCGAACCGGAGCCGGAGCCTGAACCTGAACCTGCTGAACCTGAGCCTGAACCTGAGCCTGTGGTGGTTCCCGAGAAGAAGTCTAAAAAGTCTAAAAAGAGCAGCAAGACGAAAGCACAGCCTGTTGTCGAAGTCCCTCCACCTCCTCCCCCTGCTCCAGAGCCAGAGCCAGAGGCCGAGCCGGTCGATGAAGATGTGCCCATGGGCGACGATGGAGGCGATGTTCCAGCGAAGTTACCTACGCCCCCGCCAGAGTCCGAAGTCAAAGCCGAGCCAGCAAAGAAGGAACGCGCAAAGGTTGTTCGCAGTGGCAACGCTGCGTCTTGGGGCTTCTGGGGTGCTGCTGGAGCTGCAGCTGCATCATCGCGATCAAAACCAAGAAAGCAATCGGTCGACGATGCTGCAAGCTCTGCGACGCCTGCAAAGCCTAGCGTGAGTCGATCCAAATCTGCGCGCGTTTCGTCTACAAGAGACAGGGATGTCATGTCAAAGTCATCAGGGTCGGACAAGATGTCGAAAACGCCCTCGTCCCGCGCAAAGATAACGCGCACATCAACTGGCTTCGCGTCAATCTTCGGAGCACCTCCGCCTTCTGCACGTGCTTCAAAATCACGTCGCACGTCAACTACTCCGCGAACGCTCTCTCGGCGTCCATCGATTGATCAAGACGCGGCAATGATGTCGCCCCCGCAGACGGATACGGACATCAAGGTCTCCTCAAAGGCAGCAAAGTTAATGGGCATGAGAGGTTCCGTCAACCGGCGTTCCAGTACGAGGGAAAAGGGTAAGTCTGGAGGTAAGCAATTGGCCCCCCGTTCGCGAAAGCGGAGAAATGGAGCTAACCGGATTGGCGCAGCTGTACCGGACCCGTATCCTATAGATGATGACTTGGACATGCTTGACGACGATGCTCCTCCATCACCAACACCCATGAAGCCCGAATCATCGCGCCGCAAATCAAAACACGATTCAGTTTCGCCTGCAGAGCCGTTGACCGCCCCACCGAGCGCAGACGATCCCGTCGACATCGACCCCATGGAGGTGGAGCCCACCCCAGCTGAGCCGCCCCGCCGTGAACGACATCGCCGCGAACGCGGCAATTCCAGCGCGAAGGACACATTTGCGACTGCAGCAACGACAGCTGCAGCTGCGACGGGTCTAATGAGCATGTTTGGGCTTTCTCGTAAAAAGGCGGCGGCGGCGGCGGCTGCTGAGGAAGAGCGGCGCGATGATCGCCATGACCGCCGCCGTGGTGCTTACGAGACAGAAGACGACCGCAGACGTCGTAAACGATCTTCCACACGCGGTGCAGCGACTGAGGACGAGGCGAAACGGTTGCGACATGAACGCCGCAGCGTCCGACGCTCCTCGCACATGCCTGACGGCGAAGAGATGGGCGCAAACGGCAGTGCGGACATGGACCCAGAGCGAGAGGCTCGACGTGCCGAACGGAGAGCAAAGCGACAAGCAGACAAGGGCTCGCGACGTGTCGAGCTTGAGGAAGTCGAGGGCAAGGCCGAACGCCGTCGCGAGCGTGAGCGCGACAACGAAAGAGCCATCCTTGCCGAGAAGAAGGTTCGCCAACGCGCTGAGCTTGAGCGCCGTAACAAAGAAGCAGAGGAGCAGCTGCGTCGTATGAAAGAAAAGGAAGACCGACGCGCAGCTCGCAGTTCGCGCAAGGACGGCGAAGAGCGTGAGCACCGTTCCTCCCGCCGGCGCGACAAGGAGCGCGAAGGCTCTTCGCGACCGCAAAATGAGCGCCGCCGATCACATCTCGATGAAGATCCCGAAGATCGTCGGCGCCGCCGTGAGGAGCGTCGTGCTACGAGACGCAACTCCGAGTACCCTACCACCAACGGCGAGCCCATTACCGACTACTTCGACGAGCGCAACGCAACCAACCATCGCTCCTCCCGACAACACAACTCTCGCATGGCAAGAGAAGAGGATAACATGCCCTACATGGACAAGGGCGGCGACAAGACATCCTCGTGGGTAGAATCCCTCTCCAACGAGCCGCCGCTCCCCGTCCCTCTCGCCGAAACCGTCCTCGACCACGTCCCCGGAAACGGCGAAGCTCCTGGAGACGAAGAAACGCCCTCGGCAGACGAGGACATCCGTCTCCGCATCGCCGGGCGCCGAGGAGTCAAACGTGAAAAGGGCCGCATTGACCGCGACAGAGGCGAGCGCGACCCTGAACGCGAAGGAGATCGCGATAAAGAGCGCGAACGGGAACGCGCTCATGAGAGGAAGAGTCATAGGAGGCGCACGCATAATGATGGCGCGAGGGGAAGCGATGAAGACAGGGGAGAGAAGAGGAGCAGGAGACGCACGTATGTGCCCGAATATGCGGAGGCGCCTGTGAGGACGTGGGATGGGAGGCCGGCTGCTGAGGCTCCCGCCGGTGGAAAGAGGGGGAGTTGGTTCAAGAAGATTTTTTGAATGGGGGAACCTTTGGACATGAAAGTTTTTGGGGATTTGAAAGTTTCTTTTTACGGGGGGTTTAAGAAAGATTTGGGGAAGGTTTCACTTTTGACGACGACGATGATGATGGTAATACGTGGTTTGACATTGTATGTGTATGTAGCGTCTTCGTCCTTGCATTGCATTGGCGTTCCTTCCTTCCTTCTTGCATGCAACATACCCCCCTTCCTTCCCTTCATTTGCTGTCCTATGAATAAGCCAGTCGCTGTGCGCTTTTGCTGAAGGCTTGCTGTCGTGTATCAAAGTAATCTGAAAGTGCTTTTGCATAGAATCTCTCCAAGCCTTCTCGTTGTACTGCATGTACCGCATAAACTAATATAAATCGGTCAACCTAAGCTCCCTGTGGTCATTCTTGACAGGCCAATCAAGTATTATGTTTGAGCTCAGAACCCACTCAACCTTTGAAAGCGCCTTTACGAATGACACATGGAGCGCAGGAGCTCAGGAGCTCAGGTTGACCTATTTCATCCAGTCTGATCGCAGCGCTACCCCGCATTTCTGCATTTCTAGTACTGCTCTCCTCATTGGACATTATTCTCTACCTCTGCCCCCCCTCCAAACCCCACATTGCAGTGGGCCAGAAGATGTTGGCTCGCTTGAGCCAGGCATCGGTCCGAAGGTGGAATCGTAGCACAGGTGAGTCTCCAAGGCGGATCCGTGCAGACATAAGAATGAGAGCCACAACGGCCAAATCACTGTTGTAACGCCTTCGATCAGCCATGTCTGAATCCATTCACATTGACCGCGAGCTGTCGCAGCCGCCGATAGTCAGCATGTACAAAAGCCCTCCGGTTTATTACCTTGCCATTGTGCTTGCCGCATACATTGTAGGCTGGGCAGTCTACACCACATTTTTCCATCCGCTCCGCAATGTTCCTGGACCGTTTCTGGCCAAATTCACCGAGCTCTGGAGGACGCGAAGATATTTCCTGGGTCAATGGCATGATGACATTGTGGAGCTTCACCGCGAATATGGGCCTGTCGTGCGAATCGCCCCCAACGAGGTTGCCTTTGTGGACAAGAAAGCCATGATCAAACTCTACGGCCATAGCACGGGCACAAAGAAAGTATCGTACCCCAGAAACTACATATCCATGATGCCTCGCTAACGGATCCCGAGACCAAATGGTACAATGTATGGGACATGCCAGGGGCCTCTAAAGGTGTAAGTCTCGGAACGTCGTCTACTTTGCGAACTACGCTTACCCGCACAAAGTTCTTTGCGGCAACAGATGTAAAAGTGCATGCCTTCCTACGCAAGCGAGTGTCGAACGCCTACACCATGTCCACGATCCTGAATCTCGAGCCGCAAATCCAAGCCTTGGCCGACGGGGTATGGGACAGGTTTCGTAGCTTTGCAAAGCATGGGACTCCGGTGAACATGCAGACATGGACGGGCTATTTTGCATTCGACGTTGTGACAAAGCTGGGGGTTGGAAGCGAACTGGGCTTTGTCGAGCAAGGCAAAGATATAGAAGGCATTATTGGATCCATCCACGGGTTTTTCTACCTGAACGCGTTCATGGGAAATATTCCAGGGCACATGGCCTAGTTCTACAATCCGCTATCGGACTTTTTCCTGCAACGTTTTGGGCCCAAGAGCACGAGAGGGCAAGCCCATTTATTTCGCTGGCTTAGTAAAATCATCACTGAGCGGTTGGGCCAAGAAGATGCTAGAAATCCCAAGGATCGCCAGCGAGATATGCTGGACACTTTCGTGTCGATGAAGGAACCCGACGGCTCCCCGGTTGGATTTCCAGGCGTCATAATCGAGGGCGGTAATCTCATCGGAGCTGGCGCTGACACCACTTCAACAAGCATTTGCGTAGTCCTTGGCTATCTGCTGCGACATCCGCATGACTATGCTTGTGTGCAGAGAGAGGTGGACGAAGCCTATGTGAAGAATTCTCTCTCGAAGCCTGGAGAGCTCAATTATCGCTTGGCCGAGAAGATCCCTTTCCTTAATGCATGTATCAAAGAAGCAACGAGGCTGATCCCAAGCATCGTGTGGCAGCTTCCTAGGGAAACGCCGGCAGAGGGTGTGACTATTGCTGACCACTTCATCCCTCTGGGATCGACGGTGAGCACAAGTCCCATGTCACAGAATCGCTACAAGGAAATATTCGGAGGTGATGCTAATAAGTGGAGACCGGAGAGATGGCTCGTCTGTGAGAAGGGTTCTACGGCGGAACAGATTAGGGACATAGAAAAGTATAACGTTACAGTAAGATGGAGCTTCCCTAGTCCCCACGCGGAGAGAAGGCCTTTCCTGCTGATATTTTAAACAGTTTGGCTACAGTTCTAGGACGTGTATTAGACGGAACTTGGCTATAGTGGAGTTGCACAAGTTTGTGGACCAATTTGCTCGCTAGTTTAACGCTAATAAGCAGATGCCATTCAAGCCTCGTTCGCAATGGTTCTCTCTTTAGGAAGACATAATGGTGAAGCTGACGGAGCGGGCTCTTACCTAAGGTACATGTACATGGCAGGCGCACAGCCTCTGTTAGTATTGTCAATTTGTGTAGACAGATTCAGACGGTGTTGGGAGGGGGACGTTTTAATTTCCAGCTCATCTAATCTGGTTGCCTTAACCCAGCCTTATATAAACTGTAGCACTGGAACCTCCTAACCTCTATCATCAAATGATGTGAGTTCGAATATTCCAAAACAATCGTGAAAATAGCGCCACTTCACTCAAGCACACAATATTCCTACAAAACCCTGCCTACGGGCAAATATTTGTGCGACCCCATCCTGAATCCTCAGAGCTATGAAGATCCACTGCCATGCACCCTTCATGCCTGTGTCTTCGAAGGCGCTCCATTATTCGAAGCGCTGTCGTATGTCTGTAGATCATCGGACAAAGTATACACCCTTGTTTGCGACGAAAAGGCCATGCCAATTACCGAAAACCCATTCCACGCTTCGAGGCAGATTCGACTCCCCGCAAAGCTTCGTCGGCTATGGGCACACTCATGTTGTATCAACCAAGAGGGCCTTCAAGAACAAGGCCGCCAGGTCTGCTTCCTGCATGAAATCTACCAACACTCACTCTGAGCAGACTTTGATCTGTATCGGGCTTGATGACAATGATAAAGCTGAGTTAGGATTAAAAGTCTCTGTTATTATGGTTTCCCAACTGGCAAGTTTAGAAAAAGGTTGCTAAAGGTACCCACACTAAAATTCGGAAAGCGATTAACCTTGAAACCACTTTCTATGGCTGGAGCCGCAAGATCCGTTTCTCCACAACCAGCGTCGGACCGCCTTTGACAAGTTATTGAAGGATCCATGGTTCACACGTACGAGGCTGGGTGGTGCAAGAGGCTGCGATAGCCATCAAGTCTGCGTGTGGTCCTCTAGTCTCGAACATAGATATCCTGGCGTGATATTATGCGAGCGTGTATATGGATAAACCGTCGCAGGTCTATAATCCTTCTTAAAACGTCTTGATTACCTTCCCTGGCTCTAACTGATCGCACACCGCCATAGATATTTACAGGACAATCGCGCCTTCCTATCCTAATATGCTCGGCATCGCAGATATCTTTGCGATACTACACCACGGCAGACTTCTGGACTTCTTGCAAAACTGAGAACCGTATCTTTGCTTTCGAATCTCTTCCAAGTTTGACTGCGACGGAGGACATTTTCGACCTCCTGGGGTATGGTCAAAGTTATACCGAGTTATACCACGCTTTCACGTGTAATTATCTGGAAAAGGAAAGAGATACTGGCTTTCTCCAACATGTTCTTCATGATCTTAGGGCATTTTGAGATTTTGATGTGCGTTCCTGGGTCCTTCGTTCGGATGTTCCAATGGAATTGACCCTGGACATTTGGGGCCACCGCATCCAACTTCGCCAACTCCATCGCATTCCGACCAGAGATTGAGGATAATAATCGAGTCTTGAGGGTACGTGGAGCCTTACTTGACCTTCCCTAGAATGAGTTTACAGTGGAAACATTACTCACATGAATGGAAAGCTTTCTGAGAAGCTCCGGTCTTTATCGGGGACGGGTAGCTGGAGATTCCCCGTAATTTTATGGTTGGACTTATATGTTTTGGTTTCGCTGAGCCCTCCTTTCTGTAGTGAGCAATGTTCCCTAGAATTTCCTCCGCTTCGGTGTCTGGTTCCTCCTCGTTTGAGCTGAGGTCGGCATCTCTCTCAGTGTCCGGATCCGAATATGCATCTGAATCGGAACATGATCCTGCATCTGAACCCACTTGAGGGCTCGACTGAGACGGCAGGACGACCTCAAGGGGTGTGGGTGCGAATCGCGAGCGAGGACAGAGCCAATAGGCGTGGTAGAAGACCTTCCTTTCCCCATCCTGACGGCGGAAGCTAGCTTTGAGGCACCACTATCCAGACCCACGAGCTTCGCTTTGAGGAGGAGGGTTTGGAGAAGGGTTCAAGACGAACGAGACAATGGTTGGAGGCCGTGGGCAGGCGGGCTGCGTGGCTGCGCTACATCTCACTTTCACTGCTACGCGAGAGTTGCCGTTCGTGACGGCACGTTTCTAGGAACAGCGAAAAGCCGTGCCGAACGCTTGACCCTGTCTGACAGGATATCGTAGGGGTTGGACGGGACGGAAAGGGTATTCGTATGCATTGAGGTATAAGCAAATGCTACTCGCCAGAAGAGTTCAGCCCCTAACGCCAGCCCATGCTCCCAGCCACCATTAACACTTTCTCCAACCCAGTAGTGTCTGTCTGCCATTCATTGTTGCGCAACCGCGCCATCAAACCCCGTTCCCTCCATCTCTTCATCTTCGTCTTCATCCTCTAACTCCTCATCCTCGTCCTCAAATCCCGTCTCCACCCGTGCCGCCCGCAGTCTATCCTTCATCTTATCCCGCTCTTCCGTCTGCCACCTGCTTAGCGCCGCCGCCGCATGCACCTTGAACCCAAACACCTTTGGATTGTACCGTTTCTGGCTCTTAGGTGGCATCATGGCGGGGTATACTTGGAACAGGATATTGTGGAAAGAGGTACCGAAGTAGGCGCCGTCGATTACGGCGTGGCGGGAGGATTTCGGGTTGTAGAGATCTTCGCAGCGGGAGCAGTAAAGCTTTACGGGAGAGGTGTTGGGGACGTCGTTTTGGCCCATGGGGAGGAGGGGTTGCGATTCGCACATTACGCGGGGGCATTTGCCGAAGTCGGATTTTTTGAACTTCTCGAGCTGTTCCGTTCACTGTTAGTATTTGTTTGAAAGATAGTATGCGTAGACATAGGTGCATACCATCTTTGCTAAGCCGCGCGTGGTGACGATGTATCTCGCGTGTACGAGGCCGTAGAGGTGCCGTGCAGACTTCTCGATCTGTTCCCGCATGTCGTCGTCGCAGTCGAAGTCAAAAACGTCGGTGACGAGGTCAAGCGCATATTGATAGTACTGAACTTCCGTGTTTAGGCCGGTAAGATTGAAGCGATCGGTAAGGTACTCTTCGTCGATTTCGCAGAAGTATTCGTTGCCGCGAGAGGATATGAACTGTCGGACCCGTCAGTGAATAAGCATTCTACGACACCAAATGGCCTAGAAATAGCAGTGCTTCCGCATAGAGGTGTACAAGGGCTGTATCAGGCAGAGGTGTGCTATCTTAGATGGCAATTATATGCGACAGAGGGGCTGCATGTACATACCCAGTCTCTCCAATAGCTTGTGTAGTCGCTGTCTGTCTCGCTGTTGAAGTCGTCCATGGTTTCCAAGTGAGCGACCGAGGACCCCTTCCGGACCAGGCGTTGTGTCTGCTCGGCACAAGTGCTTGTGGGAGCGATGGGCGGGTCGCGTATGGCTAGGACCGTGCCTAAACAATGGCCGAGTGAATTGCGCAGGCGGGATGCCTCGCGGGGCTGTATCGGCGTCGGAGAATCCTGTCCTCCGATCTATCCACGTGACCGCACTACCGACCTCGCATGCTCTTCATCTTCAGCCCGTCCGCTTCCAGCCGCCTTCAACTTTTTATAAAAAAGCGCTTACTGCTATCCGATATGCCAATTCCCTGGCCGATCAACTGTCAACACACTCACCAAAATGTTTGCGAAGCTCAGGCAAAAGCGAGGCTGCTTCGGTAAACTCGAAGTTTGTGAACTTCTCAAAAAGAGCTATGGAGGAGTTGGTCACCGATGCATTGCCGGCTTATATCACATACCGCATGGTGACGCTTGTGACGGAATGCCTGGTCAAGGAGATTACGGGACGTAAGCGTGCCGTTGATGCGGGATCTCGTACAAGGCCTGGCTGAGGTTTATTGCTTGACTGATCCGAAGCAGCCGGATAATCCTGTCGTATTTGCCTCAGAAGGTAAGTCTTCACAAATCAACCTTGAGATCTCACTACTTACAAACGTCGGAGAGTTTTACAACACCACTCAGTATGGCCGGGAGTACGTCATCGGGCGGAATTGTCGGTTTCTGCAAGGACCGAAAACACAAAAACCAGCTATCAAACGCATCTCAAATGCGATTCACAATGTCCAAGAGATTAGCGAGATTTTGTTGAACTAGTGAGTGGTCGATTGAATGATGAGGAACGCATGCTAACGAACCACAGTCGTGACGGAAGCCCATTTTTGAACCTGGTACCACATCTTCTAAACATCTTCACTGCGTTTTTCAGCTGATTTCAGTAGGTCATGATGGCTCCACTGTACGACTCGCGTGGCGGCGTGCGTTATTTTATCGGAGCCCAAATCGACATAAGCCACCTGCTTGAAAATGGTCGAGGCCTAGAGTCCTTCAAACATCTTCTCGAACAAGACGAAGAAGCCTTGGAGAAAGCCAAGCACCCTGATTCTCAATTATCACGCCTTGAACACAAGCCATCGACGTTCTTGCGCGAACTCGGCACCTTACTCAATGACGAAGAGGTCGAGGCAGTGAAACAACGCGATCGAGAAGCGAATACAACTGTGTCTGGCCGACCAGGTTCAGTCTCTTCCGGCATCTCCACGACATCAGCCCCGGCTGGACAGAGACGGTATGTGGGTATGGAGGATTCTGATGATAACATTTGGCCTCCCAGTGTATTCGACGCGGATGGGAAACTGCCGGGTGTGTATCAGAATGTGAGCAATCATCTCCTGACCCACACGCACTTCTATTAACGCAGCAGCAGTATCTTCTCGCCCGACCGTATCCCTCACTACGCATAATCTTCACCTCTCCCGCACTCCGCATCCCAGGTCTTCCTCAATCGACGCTAATGGACAGGATTGGTGGTCCCCAGCACGTATGCGAAGGAATACAGGAAGCTCTCGCACAGGGTCTCGGCGTCACAGCGAAGATATCGTGGCTAACACAGCCATCGCGATCCAACACTCAAAATTCTACGACCAACGACGATGCCTCCATGAGTACCGGGGACTGTGATACTTTATACGGAGGGAGATCGCGTTGGATTCACTGCACTCCACTCATAGGGTCTGATGCGAGACCGGGCGTCATCATGATTGTATGGTCGACAAAGAAGAGATCACTGGAAAACTGGGGACTCAACGTTCCCCGGTGCGCCACATGCACTCCAAGCAAACATTTCGACACGTCGACCTCACCAAGGAAGGCAGAATCTTGGGTGGAATAGCGGCAGATTCGATCGGCGCAGCCAAATTCACGGGCAACAAGCTGTATGCGGACTACTTGCGTCGAGAAGGAAGAAGCATCAAAGAAGACAGAGACGGCGGTCGAGTGGGTGCAGTAAGTGGCGGCATTGCTAGCTTACATTCTCCTTCATTGGGCAGTAGGGGGAACGACCACCGGACGTGACACGCCGGTACAGCGAAGGAGTGCCAGTGTTAGTACCAAGGGGGAGGCCAGGGGCGCGCCAAACGGATATAGCCGATCTGTTTACGGTGATGGGGTGGGAAGAAGTGGCAGTGGACGAGATGGAAGTTTGATGGAAGGCCGATGGCAGCTGACTAGCTGTCAACAGTGACCATCGACACATCATCGAAGCGGTGTCAGATGTAGTCAAGGGGAGGGGGAGGAGCAAAAGTATTGAAGGTTTGGAAAGTAATCGTCCAGATGGAATGCAGTTTGCGGGAGCTGGGGGCTTCGGTCTCTCTAAAAGGAAGCATAATAGGAAGCGCTATTAAAAGGAGGAAGCCTTAAGTACGATGGGTAACGTTTTTTTGGCTTTCAGAGTTGTGGATCTTTCTCATATAGATGGATCGAGGGTGCAGTTCATACCTACTTATAAAACTTGGTAGGGCAAGTTCATCGCGCCGTCTAAGTGCTGACTGTTAAGTTTTTATATACATGAGGCTTATATTGAGCCATGGATAAAAATCTACTTGATGCGACGTGTGCAGAGTCCATGTTTCTATCCGCCAGTCCCTCACTGACGCCATAGCTATGTACAGTACATCATAATATACGCGAGCTCCAAGTAGGGCCTATTCTCGGAAACCTTGTTTGTCGCGCTCGGTGCTGCCTTGTCCATTATTAACATTTCGGCCTATGGCCCAATGGAACTTCTGGAAAACATTACCCTGGCAATTGTACCGGTAGTTCGGCGAGATTTGTCCCACGGACCAATTCTTCGTCCGGATTCGGACTACCACGGTACCTTCTGACATACCTACTAGCCTATGGTGGGTTGACGGAAGCTATGAATCATGATCGTGATGCTAATGAATAGTACTACAACTAGGTTTCTTACTTACTAGACTCATCTATGTCACTCCTGCGTCTGCAACGCTTTCGCGATCTCCTCAAAAATCTTTACTCCTTTCCTCCCTAATGCTGTCCCCACGCCAACAGCTGCTGCACCTACAGCCCGCATCCTCCGGTACCCTTCCACGTCATCCACACCGCCGACACCAATAATCTGAACACTGCCAAGCTCCTCGTGTTGAAACAACATCCCTTTGATAGTATACACGTTGCCAAGAGCCAGCGGATGTAGCGGCGTGCCTGCTAAGCCGCCAATCCCTGTCCCACTAGCCGAGTTGAGTGCGTGGTGAAAGACTTTGTGTGATTTTGAGGTCGAAGAGCTTAGCGAAGTGGGCGGTGATGTTGTTGGTTCCAATATTGGCGACAGAAGAAGTGAAGACCCAAGCGTATTCGTTGCTGTGATGAATGATACTGGGCAGGGAAGATGTGGTGGCTCGGCTTTCGCGGAGCTGAGTAGTGCGTCGATCAAGTGCTGATACTGATCATGGTACGTATATGGCGGGGTCTTTATCCCGATTGGTACATGCACCTTTCCAACGTGTGTATGCCTTTCTTCTGGGTGGATGGGCTCGACTTGGCGGGCTATTTCCGCCTTGAGTGCTGTGAGGTAGAAGAGTAAAGAGGTGAAGTTATACGCTGGTGGTGGTTTTCCCGGTATATTCGGACATGAGAGATTGACTTCCATAGCTAGGACCATTCGGACGTTGTGTTGGTGTGCGGATATTAGGCGGTAGCATTCTGTAACCTCTTCAACGGTGCCGGTTACGGAAATTATGAAAGGCTTTAGTGTTGTTGCAGTCCTAGCATGTTCCTGCGATCCGGGAGACTCCGGTAGACCGTCCGAGATTGCCTTTACGAAGCCGAGATAGTCTTCCAGGGGAAGTGGACTGTATCCCAGTGTGTTCAGACTGCCAATTTCTTCTGCTTTATCTGACCTCTCCGGATTGATAGATGTCACACGGTGCGATGACGGCTCATAGAAGGTGAACTGATGGATCGACGCGTCATGTGGGAAGCCATTGAGAAGCGAGGTCCGTGTTGTTACTGCACCCGTATATGGGGAATTGTAGAGCTCTTGCAGCTGCTCGAGGGTTGTGCACCAGGGATTTGCAGAGTTGAGTAAGTGAGGGTGGATGTGAAGTTGTTTCATGGCTCCTTGGATGCTATGACATGCGAACCATGACGCAGATGGTCAGCGAAGGGAACATGGGGGAAGAGCTAGTTGTGCACAGGCCATGGTGGGGTGACAATCTTGGAATAAACGCGAAGCCCTGGAGTGGAAGTCATCACGTGCCCATCGTTACCGGCTCAACCTTCATGTTGGAAAAAATGATTCGTGCAATAGTAGAGCCCATATCCAGATCTGTAATAGGGAAAATCGCTCATGAACGTTATGGGCGAGAACAATCACTCATTGCCCATAAGCGACGAATGAGTGTTGAGTGACTACATGTAGTACCCAGTATAGAGGGATCGCTCACTTACCTAGGCATCCCTCCTCACTGCGTTCACCTACTGGCCACGTCTCATTAGGGGAGTGTGGGTCCCCCCACACTGCATCCTTCCCGTCTTCCCGCTGAATTGTTGGGAACGTAGCGTCAATTTCTCTATTAAAATTATCGCAATAGGTGTTCCCTCTTCTCTTCCACCCTGGAGGGGGCTCCGCAGCCTACCAAGCCGCTAAATCTTGCTCCACCAAGGCAAATTTCTTCCGCGTAGCCTACCGGCTTTTACCTCCCGATCTAGTTTAGTCGCGTTTGTGCCGTTTACCGCGCCCCTTTCGCCATCGGCGACGGGACCGGCTGGCGAACTTTGTGTTCGAGAGCATAAGACGAACTGACAAACGAATTTCTCCATCTTGGTAAAGTCTTGGTGATGATCTCCTACGGTCCCTTCAATCTATGCAACCTGCAGGCTAGTTGGGATCGCATATTGCCACCCCCGTGAAAGTACGATAATGATACGTTGGAATTGGTATATATAAACCAAGCGGGGACGTAGGCAGAAATGTCATCGGCCAACATCAATTCTTTGTTGCTCCTTCCTTTCGGTCTTCGTTCCTGGCTTCTATATTCCAGCTGTGGCCATGCTTTACTCTTTTACCTTGGCCTTGCTCACAGGCGCAGCGATTACAGTCGCTGCTCCGGCACCAACACCGAATGCATCGCAGCCTTGGTCGACATGGATGTCCTCGTCTTTCCAATCCAAAGGTCAACGCGTAAGCAACCACTATGTCCAAGCAGTCCTTCACGAAGGTTACGCGAAAGCCGCCACCCTACACAAGAATGCGGCTCTCCTCAGTTCTACGTCGAAAGCAGTCTCCTCGCTCGTTTCGTCAAATGGAACGATTATCGGCTGGGATCCATACTTCTATTCCCTCGATGATATTCGCATCGGCAACAACTTCCTCTACTTGTGGGATAGCGAGGGCCGAAAGGAGAAAAAGTACGAGATCGCGGCAGCGTCATTGATCGATCAGTTGCACCGCTTCCCTAGGAACAAAGCCGGAGGATTCTGGCATCGTGACCCTACCTACCCCAACCAAATGTGGCTCGATGGTATCTACATGGCTGAGACTTTCTATGCGACCTACACGTCTTATTTCGACCCGAAGAACACGACGGCCTGGAACGACATTGCTCTGCAATTCGACCTCATTGAGGAGCACACCAGGAACAAGACATCGAATCTGCTTGTACATGGGTATGATGAGAGCAAGAAAGCTGTCTGGGCTGATCCGGTGACCGGCGCATGCCCGCACGTATGGGACCGTGCTGTTGGTTGGTACTTCATGGCCCTTGTCGAGGTTTTGCAAGTCTACCCCAAGGACCTTCCCGCCTACGCTCGTATCAAAGGCTACCTTACAGCTCTCGCAGAAGGTGTGAAGAAAGCACAGGATGCAAAGGGCGGATGGTGGCTCGTCATGGACGAACCCTACCCGGGCAAGCCGGGCAACTACATCGAGTCTAGCGCTACTGCAATGTTCTCATACAGCTACCTCAAGGGCATCCGAACGGGCCTTATTGACGCATCGTACCAAAAGACCGCTCTCAAGGCGTACGACTTGATTCTGAATGACTTCATCACGAAAGAGGCCAACGGCACGCTGAGCTGGGAGGGCACTGTGCAAGTCGGCTCTTTGAGCAGCAATGGAAGCTACGAGGTAAGTCACACAACTATTACTTTAGAATCGAACTAACGATGAACAGTACTACATCAGCGTCCCGATTGCTCAGAACGATGGCAAGGGTGCCGGACCATTCATCTTTGCGTCCACGGAGGTGGAATTGTTGAAGAAGAACTAGATGGAGTAGAATCATGTTTGGCATTAGTTCAATTCTCAAGCCTCCTTATTCTGAATACATTTTATCCGAGTCCGACAAACGTGCCTGTTCATCCTTTTCCCGTCTTCGAACTAGGTTCCATGAGAGTTTCTAACCACCTTTTCGGAACCCTTCTTCCTTTAGACATACTTTTTCTATTCTTTGGTTACGTTTGGCTTATTACTGACTAGCCATATTAGCTACCTCCAAACTCTTCCGTGAACCAAATCCTCGAAAGTCCTCATACCGATGATACGTCTCACTTTCCCATCATTATCGTTATCACTCCTTTTATCACGTCCCCATTCTCCGATGCACTCACTCGCCTTACCCTATCTTCCCACCATTTACTAAACTCCCTCCCCATTGGCCGTCAAAATCACCACCATAACTGCCTCGATTCTCTATAACACCACTTTGCTATACTTCTTATAAACTTCGCAGCCCCCATGAGGAAGGATACATCAGTTTATATACACTAGTTTCTTGGTCGATAGTTTCACAGAGACGATTTATCCATCTGGTTTAATATAGTCCTGTTGAAATGAGGGTTTGAACGAGTTCGAGAGAGTAATCGGTTGAGCAATCGATGAGCTACTAGAGAACAGAGGCACCTGTATACATATGAGGATCACGCAATTAGATACTTTATTCAAGCACTTCTCATGGATACATTGTTCGTAAGTGGAGCTTTAATAAGCCTGACTTATAGATGACTCAATGACGGTGCCTCGAGATGCAACAGCCAATGTCCATAGATACAGCACTACAAGCAACCCGAAGCGCTAGCCATAGTCCATCACCAACCACTACCAATGGTGGGAGGTTTCTACTAAAGAGGGGCCAGAGGCCCCAAGTAAGATTCATAGGTGTTTCTCATAACTCTCCTAGGGCGGATACGGCTTACTAGCTTGGTGAGTCGCATTTCTTCTACTTCCATCCTAATTTTTTGCTCCATGAGAGTGCCCACTAATAATAGTTTAGTGGCTACTAAAGTATAGAGGGGTGAAGGCTCTCGTCTCTCGCTCCATACAGTGTTGTAAAACCCATCTAAGGGGGATACAACGTGTAGTACTTTATAAGTCCAGCTCTTACTGTCTCGAGATTGAAGATTGGTAGTTATGTTGTATCCTACTTCTCCTACCACGCGAGAGACGTGCCACTATTATAATTATAGGCGCTTCCATGCCACATGGGTAATCAAAATGGCGGTATCACAGCTGCTGTTGACGATATGTTGCTTGCAGATGAGAAGGCGCAGAGAAAGCGGTGGAGAAAACATGCATCCTAGTTATTAGGCTAACGGGGGTAATGCTGTGAAAGAATGTATTATTGGGGAAGGATACTATTCCTGTAAGCTTATGCTGTCCGGTGAACACATACCATTTAGCATGCGGTCATCAACGATGCTTCTGAAGTTCCCAGCCGACTACGCCGCAAAAGACCATCGCAACATCTGTCGAATCAAAGGCTTAGCAAAGGAGAAGTCTTTGTCACAGTAGTGGACGAGAACGCAATAAGCACTAATGTGACCTCGCCGTACGCTTTAAGCCCCATGCCTGAGTCGTCACACGAAGATAAATGCAACCGCGCCGCTCCGTACCATATTTACAGAGCCCCCGGACCCCCCGGGGGCGTATCTCATCCAATATATCTTTGCATATTTACTTGGCTCTCCTAGGGCCAACCTAACGCCTCACTGAATCTTTAGGCTGAACAATTTCCAGTCTCCCAAGGTATAAAGGCCATGCGACTTGCCTCACTCATCTTCAATTTCTTCGTCGCCTTTCAGCCACGATATCCGCTCAACACCTACAATTCCAGGATAGCCATGGCTTGCGAAGAACTTCTCCAATCAGTTCTGGGGGAAAAGGTTTCTCTTAGAGGATCGGATACGTACATTTCGTCCGTAAATTCTTACTACTACCGCTCAGCCCGCCAGAAACCCGCTTGTGTCATCAGCCCTACGTCCTCCGAAGATGTAGCGGCCGCCATCAAAGTCCTTGTTCAGTACCCAGACACGAAATTTGCTATTCGGAGCGGCGGACATTCGCCTCATCCCGAAGTCAGCAATACCGACCATGGCGTTACAATTGACTTGTCAGGCCTCAATTCCATCGAGAAGTCGAACGAAAGCGACGACATTTACCGTGTAGGAGCTGGTACGAATTGGGGTGCGGTGTATAAGTTGCTTGACGGTGTAGGGCGGAGTGCATTAGGTTCTCGCGAGTTGAAGGTTGGAGTGGGAGGGTTCATCACTGGAGGAATGCTCGAGCCTTTCACTGGGGAACTACGCAGATTTCATTGCTAACTATGGAACTTCAGGAGGACTTTCTTTCTTCGCACCCCAGCGCGGCTGGGCGTGTGATAGCGTCGTCAATTTCGAAGTCGTGCTGGCCTCGGGAGAAATTGTCCAGGCGAACGCAAAGTCGCACCCGGATCTCTTTGCTGCTATGAAAGGGAGCCGCAGCAACTTTGGTATCGTGACTCGTATGGACATTGTCACACATTTGCAGGGAAACTTTTGGGGTGGTGCCATTATGGTCAGTGGCCGCTCTGCACGCAAAGCCAAAATGAATTATGCTGATTGTACCATGATCTTTTAGTATACCATCGACACTGAAGATGCGCAGTTGGACGCTTTCCACGATCTCAAGAGTGGCAATTATGACCCGTATGCGCAGGTCGAGCTGAGCTTCCTGTATGTCGGAGCAGCGCAGAGCTTTTTCGTATCGAACAATCTTTGGTATCTGCAAGACGTCGAGAGCCCACGCGCGTTCCAGAGATTTGCGAACATCCAGCCACAGATAACCAACACGATGCGGAAATGCAACTCCACAGGGTTTGCGACCGAGCTGTGGGATGCGCAGCCCAAGGATCAATAGTAAGTGTCGCACCTGATGACCCTCTACCTTGCGGCGAAAAACTCTCTTGTGTCTAACGGAGATTGTGCAGTGCTGTCTACGTCACCACGACATTCCGACTCTCCCCCACAATCATGAAGAAGATCAACACTGTCTGGCACTCCGCATCCCAGACCCTGAGCTCCGTGCCAAACATCCTCTCCGTCATAACGTACCAGCAGTGTCCTCCGATTGTAGAGACCTCAACCAATGCTCTGGGCTTCGCCCAAGGTTCGACGCCAAATGAGGACTTGATCATATTCATTGCGTCGCTCTACTGGGCGTCGGATGAGGATTCTGAAATGGTCAGAACATTGGCTAAGAACTTCATGGAGGAGATTGAGGCTGCTGCTACTGAAGAGGGTGTGCTGCACCCTTTCAAGTATGTTAATTATGCCGCGACTTGGCAGGATCCGCTGAAGAGCTATGGAGTGGCGTCTCTCGAGAAGTTGGAACATGCGGCGCACAAATATGATCCGAATGGCTTGTTTCAGAAGCAGGCACTTGGATTCAAGCTTTGATCTGCCTGTTGGCCATCACACCTATCACTCAGGACTTCTGTAGCAATAGAGTGGAGTTTTTTCGAATTTTGTTTTGGTGGCGTAGGTTCTAAGTCATTGCCGCGTGTGAAATAAACTCCCAGCGTTCTCGTCTCGTTTTCCGCACTCGCTTGAGGAGTACACAGTTCATCGAGGGGGATACAGTACCTGATACTCCGCCTCAACTTGGGGTTCCAACAACAGCTTTTTATAGATCCTAAAGTTATTCCCCGAGTTCATCTTACTGTGAGAGTATGTGAACAGCTCCGTCGCCCATAAACCTGGCAGGTATCTCTCATATGTGCACGGAGTCTCTGATCACGTGATAATTGCTGCCTGCATTACACGAACTGACCGATAGTCACAAGTACGGACATTCGGCCATGCTAGTGGCGATATGTGATACTATTACCTCAACATTTCAAGATAAATAGCTGAACGCGGTGACAAGCTTCCAGTCAACCCAAAGTTTTGATATCACGTATCCCGCCTCCCAGCGTCCTTCAGTGAGCGATAACCCATTGCAATGTCGTGAAACAAACCTCACGCGTATTCCATCCATCAAATCACCCAAATATCCCCCCCAAAATCCCTTTGCCCCACTCCCAGCACCAAAATATCGCCACTGACCACGCAGCCTTCCGCCACCTTCACCACCACACCCAACCTTCTCCGCCCTTCCACGCCCTTCTCCGCACGTCCCTACTCGCGGAGCGTAGTGGATACGGCTGATAAAAGAATCACGTGGATATTGCATCCCTAGCAAACCAATAAGGCTCCACGCAACAATCTAATTAGTGGTATGCAACGAATTAGAGCGCGGGTGGCAAAAGCACGTGATTCTTTAACCACCCGTGCGTGTGAGTAGGCAACAATCCCACACGTGACGCCCAGGCACTAGTCGCACGTCCCCGTCCCTCCCACTATATAAGCCTGTCCGCCCCTCGCGCCTTCTCTCTTCTTTTTCTTTTCTCCTTAGCTCTTCTTTGCCATTTTGGCTCAGATCAAGTGTAGTATCTGTTCTTTTCAGTTTAATCTCTGAAACGAGTCTACGGACTCCATTCTCAAGATTATTCTTATTTTTGTCCGCGGTCTGGGGGTTCTGCTGGGCTTGCTCACACCTCCGGGCACAGTGTCGCTGCTATCTGCACTATCTGCAGCTGACGCGAAGGTTGTTTGGCTCTTTGGCCTTTTTCGTTGAGTCAATCGGCGCGTTCCGGTTGCTTGAAGAAGAAGATTGCTGGCGTTTTGTGGTGGGGGTGAGCGTGAGCTGTTATTGTTGTTGTTGATGACGTGCGACTTCGGCAAAATTGTTGTGTGCACCACAAAAATTTTACGCGTCGGTGGCGACCTGCACAGGTGTGCTTACGCTGTGGTATCAATACGTATTGTTCATGCCAGATCTTATTGCTGCGCTCTAGATAATATGCAATTGATTCTCCGTAGCTGGTTCTACCACCTCTTGTCGATATATCTTCTGACAGCGCTCAACCTTTATCACTGGAACAACCTCCACCATTCCTGCAAAGCTGCGTAGCCCGGTATATCTACAGTCGACACAAATGACGGACAATTTGATGTTATGGAGGACACAAATAAGGCGTGATACATGTTCTGTCATGGCCGACTGGCTGTCTTCATGGCCTGCGCATATTCTCACTCGAGGACGAAAGGTGTATCAATCGATAAAGCACGTAGACATGTCATTACTGCCTATCAAACCATCCACAAGACCACAAACTCCATGGCTAATGCGCAAAGCAACTACCCCCGTGTGTCCAGCCGATCCAGCAATGCAGATCTTTTATCCACAAATCTTTTACACACCCGAACGAACCCATCCAAATATCCACAAGAAAGCCCAAAAACCCCATCATCCATCATCATAAAAGCTGTCCCGCAATACCCAGGGCAGCAACGCCCGCCACATACCTCCCCCCACATCGCAGTGACGGCGCCGCGCCGCGACCCGGCCCGAAAGATGAACACGCCTCAACAATCAAGCCCGAGCAAGCCTGCGAGCTCAAGCTCTGGCAAATACTCTGCGCACTCTGCGGCCCCAGACTCGCAATTGCCGTGACCGTCACACCGCCATTTGGCGCCGAAATGGTAACGCCATTTTGCCCGCTCGCTAGAGCAGCTGTACAGCTCGCAGCATCCGACTGACAGCTCGTATAAGCCGAGGAGCACGCAGCTGCAGCCGTGTAAGTAGTCGGTATAGCAGGGAATGGGTAATACGGGTTGGATACCGTGGAGTGGGCTGGTGTGGCGCCGCTGGTCGCTTGCACGAAAGGGTTATCTGTGGGCGTTGCGCCGGCCGTGGGGGTCGCGAAATTGGTGTTTGGCGAGGATACTGCTGTAGATGTGACGGGTAGTGAGGTCGTGATGCCTACAATGACGCCAATGGTGCCGGTGCAGGCTGCGCCGACTTGACAGCATGCAGCGTTTCCTGCGCGATCGGCGGAGCACACTTGGTTTGTTCGGCAGCAGAGGTCGGGCCGGTTGATGTTGTTGCAGACGGCATAGCCGCTGGCGCAGTTTGTGCCTTGCCGCTTGAGGAGCTCGAGGCTGAAGTCTTCTAGGACCGTGTTGTTGTTTTGTGCGGGCGATTGCTGAAGCACGGCGGGCTCGAAGTCGATTACGAAGTCGGGCGCGGCGAGTGCAAGTGCGGGGAGGAGGACGAGAGAAGCTATCGCATGCTGCATGGTTGGCGATCGCAATTGGTCTCGTGGAAGAGGTGGACGGAGGAATGCGCTTCTCGAAGGAATGTGGAGGTTGACTTCGAGTATCGATAGTGAGCTTGGGCGGGCTGTAAACAAACGTTAGCATCGGGAGAGAAGGTGAGGGTCCATAGGCCGGTGCGAGCGATGCCACTTACAAACGAAATATGTCGTTCTGAATTGGATGGGACACCGTAGAGCGACAGAGAAGACGTCACGACACCTTCTGGGCACCTGTGCAATTGATGTTGGGTGGAGACGATGCAGGGTTGGGAGCTGCGTTGTCAATGGTAACGGCTCCCTCCAATCGGCTTCCGAGGTTGTCTGCCCGCACGTGCAAAAATATGAATACTGGATTGTTCCAGAGTTTACTACCCCCAAGCTTAATTGTCCAAAAGGATTGGAACGGAAAATCAGTCGACACGGTCATCGTCTGCATTACGGTTCTTGCGTTTATCAAAAAAGAAAAACCCTGGAAGAAGTCAGCAGCAGCGGCCCTTATCTTGTGGCCCATGTATTACAGGTGGACCCCTCACGAATCACCGCAGCGACCCATCGTCAGTGAATATGTGAACCTAGTGTAATCCATCGATTTCTATGGCACGCTGGTTTGTGACGTCTTTAGAGGGCTTCCTCGGGCGGTCGTGCCACAGCATAACCTTGGAACCCTCGCATTAGGTTTTGTATGTATGTACTTCCCGACCATTGATTGTAGGGGATTTAGAAAATAGACAAGTCTAGGCTAGATGTTATGGAATGGGTAGGTAGTTGGAATTGCAGATTTATGAGCCCGAGCATGAGAGAGATGACCGTGGATACGTCAATGAAAGTGGAGAAGGTATGTGTATATACATCTATAGTATGATAGAAATAGGCATATGTGCCCAACCATTTCCCACCTAAAACGCAAATCAAACCACGCTATGCACATCTTCGATCGGGAATCCTCACCACTCTCTGTCACCCGCCCAACCCCCTCTACAACTTAACAGGATACTTCTTCCGTATCATACCGCCATACTTGTATATCAGCGCGGGGAACGGAATCATAGCAATAGCCACGAAACCCAAGAGGCTGTTTCCCCACCCCAGACCCAACGATCTATACATGCTCGGACCTGCAAGAGGCAAGACGGCACCAAACAGGCAACGTATGGAGGTCATGCCAGCGATAGCCGACGCCGCGTATTGAGGGAACGAATCGACGAGGTAGGTTTGGAGGGGCGCGAAGATTCCCATCATGCCGAGGCCGAAGGGGAGAAGACCGATGATGGGGGCGATCCAGTGGACGTGCTTTTCGACGCACCAGCCGTACCTTTGACAAATGGATTAGCCTGTTGCTCATGGAAAGGTAAAAAGGACGTACCAGAAGAACGAGATGGGAATCAAGAAGCCGAAGAAGACACAGGTCGGTAATCGCATCTCGGGCTCGTACACCCCATTATTCGCCTTGGTAAGCCGGATGATCGTCGCGTCCGAAGTTTTCGCCACAAACATTATGCCCAGCATATTCCCGATACCAATTCCCAAATATGCGAGACCGCAGAGTTCGGGTGCCCAGCCATATGTTTGGATGTAGACTTGCGTGATTGTCGTAAAGAGGAGGAAGAGAAGGCCGAATACGAAGGAGATATACAGACTCAAGAGGAAGACGATGGGAGACCTGAAGAGCAGTTTGATTGGAACGATCATGCCCTGGATGAGGATGTTGCGGCGACTCAGTGCGGCGGCGTCCTTTTCGTGGGTTATGATGTTCTGGAGATCGGGACGCTGGAGTTCTTTGCGAAGGCGGTTGACTTTCCAGTTCAGGAGGACGGTAGCGTTGGTCTCGCGGAGTAGGACCATGATGCCACCGGTCAGAATGCAGCCCGCGATGAATACGACCCAAAAGTCCCATCGCCAATCTGCTCGCTGGGCAATAAAACCTCCCATAATTGGGCCTAGGACGGGGCCAAAGAGAATACCGAGAGAGTATAGAGCCATTGCCCTGCCTCGTTGCTCAGTGGGAAAGAGGTCGGAGATGACACCAGATCCGATCGTAAGACAAGCGGAGCCTCCAGCGCCGGCGAAGAATCGCATGATGATCAGACTGTTGAGATCAGGTGCGAGAGCGCAACCCAGGGTGAAGGCGCAGAACACGACGTTGGAGACGTTCAGAACGATACGTCTACCATAGATTTCGGATAAAGGACTCAATAGGAGAGGTCCGACCTGCACATGGTCAGTTGGTATACTTCATATACGCGCATGAAAATACTCACAGAAAACCCAAGAACGAAGACGCTAACAGCGAAAGCGCCCAACATGGCTGAAGTGTTGTGGAAGTCTGCGTTGACGATAGGAATACCAGGAGCGAAGATGGACGATGCCAACGGACTCAAAAAGGTGATGGCAGAGACGAGACCGAGAATGAACCATTTTCTGCGCTCCGCGAAGTTGCGAGGGTTTGTCGGGTCGTCTTGAGCATCCCAGCCAACGAGATTGTTGTCCAGGTCCATTAACGGGAAGATTTCCGGTGCGAGCTTCTGTTTCCTCGTGCTTCTTCTCGAGAGATGCTTCTCAAGATCACTGCCAATGTCGATTTGCGCATTCTGGGGTTCCTGTGCATGATTAGGATCCTTTCTGCGTGATCGATGCGGTTTTGCAAGTTACCTGCTCCATCGTTGCTTCAACCTCCTTCTCTACCGCCGGTTCCGTCGTAGTGACCTCTGTATCTGCGCTCTCGCTCTCGGGAGCCGTTCTCTCTGATGGTATCGACATCGATTCTGTGCTGTCTAATGACGTCTTACGTAGTCGCTATTGGCTACTTGTCTTCCACTACGAGTCTGGATAAGCTTCTTGCCAAGTTCTGCAAGCGATGCGCAGCGAACCTAAGAAGTTGGTAAAAAATACGGATAGAAGCTGCAGAAAGCTCCAGATGTCAGGTTTGAAGACGAGCAGGCGTGACTCACTTAGGGCGGGAGCATTTGAAGCACGCTGGCAGCAATTACTTTATGGACGACAGAATCGCGTTATCTCCGTTGGTAAACCCGGTAAGCGGGCTCGGCCCGCCGGCGTTTAGTTGAGCGCGAAACATGTACGTGGGGCTATTGACCACAGTTTCGCACTTCCAACATATCTCCGACGTGACAAGGCCTTTGTTCCTTCTGTGTAATAGTAAATAATTAATGATCCCTTTGCGTCATTCCCGGAGGCGCGGTTCTCGGGTGAGAAAGTCGATGGGATCTCTGATTGCTGTGTCCGAAAAGGTTTTCGGCCCTACGATGCAGTCGGGGTTTCGGTGCTCCGCGGCTTCCATGTGCCGAAGATGTGAGCAAGGATCTGATACTCATAAGTTGGGTGGCTTCTGCTTCGGAATCCCAATTAGTAAAAAGGGCATGAAGCATAAGAACATGTGCCCATTCGCCTGTGAACCTCACCTTCCAATCTGCCTGGCCGAAACCAAACTCCTGAATCCTACAAAAAGCCCCACAAGTACAGCGCGTGCGTGTCTCGCTCACTCCACAATGCTTCAGGAATCAGGAGCGATTACTCATTCGCAGTTTCGGAGGCCCGATTGTAGCAATGACTTAAATCCGATTAACGCCGCCATTCTAAGGCAAAGATGACTCGACCCTTGGCACGTAGGATGACACGAGTTAGGCGGTCGTTGAAGGAGCAGCACGGAGCTGTTTGACACCGGTAGAGATGTACGGTGTAAGCAGCAGTACTCTGTACCTTATGAATTGGGAGCGTGCGATGAGCGTTGGCACTGGTCGTTATTGGTGCGGTATGCTGAAGTCCCTTCTCTTCTAATGGCAGATCTTTTCTCAAGTTGTGGAGGATGGTACTGCATGTTTTGGCTTCTTTTGCTGGTTACATCGTTGATTTCATGTCGGTCTGACACCTGAAGTGAAGTGGAGGTTAAAATAAGGTTGTAAGGTTTTGAAGGGTTTAAAAGATACTTTCGGATCTCCGCCTAACTGCCCGGACACAACGCTTCACAGTTCACATCCCAAATACACAGAGCGAAAAAGACGAAAGTGAAGCAGATACCTTTCAAGGCTGGCTGTTGCACAAGATACAATTTATGAACTTTTGACTGCTCATGTCCTGGGTATGCATGTATGCACGACTGAGCCCCCGATCCAATCAGACCCATCCTTCGATGACCGAACAACAACAGGTTCGTACAGACACCCCCCGAAGAGCAAGCAAGCAAGCAAACGTCCTCCAACGCCAATACTGTTAAACACAAATTACCTCCCATCATAAAGAGCAAATCTACGAGAAGTCAAAGCAAATATCAAAATGAAAACGCCTCACCCGCTAAGAAGATCCCTCACGCTCATACTCCGTCCCACAGCGCCCCTATCACCAGCCCAACTCCTGCGGTCCGTGTTCAACATCAACAGCGCCTCTGTAGCTTCATGATCCTCCCGATCCGCTTGCGGGCCCAGAGCCGGCGACGTAAGTGCAAAGTGAGCACTCGAAGGTCCCGAGACGGAGTTCTTGCTCGACCAAGCGGTTGGGAAAGGGCTATGGAAGGGCTGCGACGGCGTTTGTCCCCCAAATGCGGGTGAAGCCTGTATAGAAGGTGAGGTAGCCGTTGACCGAATGGAAGAGCCGCCAAGAGAGTAGTGGTGGGGGTCTGAGGGCTGCAGAGCGGGTGAATTGGACATGGTGGCAGAGTAATTCCGTGCATGGCTATCGGCTGGGTAGATGTTGGGAGATGTGGTTATAGAGTGGACGCTGCGGTCCGAGGGGTGCATTGTTGGGGAGGTGGAGGGGAACCGGTATGTTGGGGTCGAGTTTGGGATGGCGTCTGTGGTGGTGGGAGCAATCGTTGTGTGTTTGGGCGACACAGCATCGGTCATTTCTTCGTCGTCGTCTAGATCTTCTTCCTCGTTCTCATCTTCCTCGTTGTCTTCTATGATCGTATTGTGGTTGGGTGGGGTTTGATTGATCTGGGGAAAGCTGATCTCAGAAGGTATAGGTTTTGACGAGCGATGAGCTTCTTTCAGCTCGTCGACGCATCGCTGGAGATATCGCATGTACTCGATGCTCGCTTGTAGAATGGCGAGTTTGTGCATGTCCTGTCCTGCGCATGCGGGTATCATATCCTATCCATGATCAGTCCTATTCTTCAAATGACTACGGATCATTTGCGTACCTTAAGTACACCAAACTCCTCGTTCATCTTCGACCTTCTCCTCCGCTCAATCAAGCTATGCGCCGTCTTGCGTGCAATCTTGCGCCCTGCCGCTGTAGTCCCACCGGACTGCTTTCTCTTCCCACCGGTAGTAGTAGCAGGCGTTGTGTTCGCAGTACTTGCCGCTGAACTAGTCTTAATATGTTTCTCCTGCGACTCCTTCGGCTTCATCTGTATGATCTTGCGCGATCGTGTAGGCGGCGGCGGGAGCGAGTAATCGTTTGGAGTAATAACGTTCTGTCCCGCACTTGAACGCTTTCGCGACGCCGAGGCATTCTTTGAGGTCGCAATCGGAGAGGGAGGAGACAGTGGGCGGTATGAAGAATCGGATGCGTTTGATGATGTTGAGGATGAAGTCTCGGCGCTGCGTCGCGTACTCGCTGTTATCGCCGCGGGAGGCAGCGCAAAGCTGCTGTCAAATTGGGGCGCATTCACATTCTGTTTGCCTGTGATATCGGTACTGGGAGCTGGTGTAGGAGGGAAGGTAGGGCGCGGCATTATAGCTCTCTGGGCGGATTTACGGCTCATCAGTCCGGCAGGAGTTCTTCAACACCCGGTATAGATGGGACATCAACAATGATGAAAAAGGAATGCAGAAAAGAGAAAGATAATGCCTTCACAGCCATAATGACGGTCACAGGTGTCGCGTGCAGTCCTTTCGCAATTCCATGTTGGTTGTGGTTGATGGCATGATGCGGACGAATCAGAGGTGCGGTAAGCACGCACGTGGAGGATCGCCTCTCACATCGACAGCCAGTGAACTGGAGGCGTGTTCTACTTGTGCGTCGCGAACAATGTGCCCCTCGTTCCCACTGGAGTATCTAGAACCTCAAGCTTGGGGTGGAAAAGTCTGATATGATGATGCTATAGGGACACGTGCCTTGGATGTGAAATTGCCGCTGGATGGGAATGTATGGGTCCGACATTGCCCGCATCTGGTTGCACATGTAAAGATGCAGCCGTACTGCGGTACGAGGATGTTGCCAAGGAAATCGTGGCGAGTATGCTTAACGGGAACAGATCCTTCCTTTTTGGGGAATACCTGATGCATGTGAAGAACCGTGATAGAGAAATGATGTGGAATAGTTCGTGTACTTCATTTTCCCATATGCCATCAAGTGCATCTTGCTATCTAATTCCACACCCGGCACGTCCCGTCGGCACCAGCACTGACACACCACGGCTCCCTAGGATGCCAATCAATATCCATCACACCGAGCCTGCTCTTCACCTTGTGACCCTTTAGCACTTTAAGGGGCACAATGGTAGCGTTCTCCATCATGTCGCCGACCACCTTGCCGTGGAATATCTGCATACTGCCGTCGTCGCTAGCGTCTGCAAAGAGCGGGAGGCCGCCTTGATGGAAGCGCACTGCGCGGATAGCTGCCGTGTGGAACCGCAACGTCTTGTAGGGTTTCGTTGACAGGTCGAGATCATGCCACAGTAGTCGCTTATCGTAAGTACCCACAATAATATTGTCGCCACCAGGATGAACATCAATCGATGATATCCATTTGGCACCGGGCTGCAGGATCTTGACGAGTTCTTGCTTCGCGAGATCGTAGCTGCGTATCGAGTTCCTGGTCGCGACGAAGAATATGGCTTTGGAGGGGTGGAATTGCGCTGTCTGTGCAATGCCTTTGAGCCGGCGGAAGGGTAGTTGTGTAAGGTGCTTCGACAAGGTGTGGATGGCAACTGCAGTACTCTGTCCTCGTGGCGACACCGTGGCGAAGTAATCTCCCTTCCTGTGCCAATTAATGGTCTTAATCGTGGAGCGCACTGTAATTTGCACTAGTACGCCCTTCGATTCGAGACGGCTTCCTGGCCTGCTCCATTTACCAGGGGGCTCCTTGGTCTCTCCGTTGGTTGTAGTAGATGGCTTGGATGCTGCGTAGCCCCAACCTGCGTCCAAAACATCACGACTCGCTTGCTCAACATCTGGTGACAAGATCGTGTAGGGTACAAGCATGTAGACGTGTTCTCCGGCTGCAGCTGCCAGGATCGAAGTCTCTCGATCAGGCCTCCACTTCACCGAGTCGACTGCTTCCTCATCAGAGAGTTTGACGTTCCACACTTGGCGTCCAGTGAGTATTTCCCAAATACGCACATAACCGTCGTCACCACCACTAGCAACGAATATACCGGATGGGTCAAAGGAAACACTACGGACACGACCTTCCTGGCCGCGGAAGATAGCAGCGCAGGTCGTGGGGAAAGGTTTCAAATCCTCTGGCTTTGGCAGCTTTGGGAGTAGAGACTCAGGATCGATGTTGAGCTTGTTCCTCCGTACTCGTGGCGCGAGATAAAGGTCCAGACTTCGCTCGAACCGTTCTTTCACAAAGCGCTCATATCCCGGCACTTTGCGTAACGCATCATGATTCCTAGGGAGGTAATCCTTCTCGCGGTCTTCTTCGTCAGCCTCCAACCATGCTGCCTCCTCGTCCTTGTCTGGAAGATACTCAGGAGGCGGATGGTAGCTTGCATCATAGCCAGGCGGCGGTAGTTTAGGCGCAGCAATGTGCATCGAGTTCTCCGGTCGCGGCTTCTCATCCGCCCATACATCGTAGTGTACTTGCTCGTCTTCCTCCTCCTGTTCCTCCGGCGGCTTATAAGGCTGAATGCGACCTTCTCGAATCGCTTTCACAATCTTCATGACCCGCTTGGCTTCATGCTTTGACGGCACAAAACGTCGTTTCGGCTCCGGTGCAGCGCTAAGTGGCATAATCTCCTTCACCCCAGAGAAGTAGTGTACCATGTCCGGATACGGATCGTATCCATCTTCTAGAACCTCGTTTCTTGTGAGTCTCTTCAATACGTCCAACTCTTCCTGGGAAAGATTTAGCGGTTTCCCTGTTGCAGGGTCTGTAAGCCCAGTCCACCCCTTCGGTATGTCGATGCTCTCTAGAAGTGCATCTAGCGCGTCGCCCCTTGCAGGACGCATAATCTTCTTGCCATTGATGTCGTAGCCGATATGCGGATATTCGTCGTAGTAAGAGAGATCGATATTTCCTATTGTGTTCGCGACATCTGCTGCGTCTGAATCGTCCGAGTCGTATACCGGGTCGATTTCTTTGTAGATGTAGCGCGGGTTGCCATTGGCATCGGTGGTAACGGTGTAGTTTGGCTTCAGGCTGTCATCCTGCTCGTCCAGGTCTCCGTTCGACTGCGCATCGGCGCCGTTCTCGAAAGTGATGTCTGTGCCGCTTTTCTTGGACGGGCCATCGCTGGTTTTCAGTTTGCGCAACTGTTCACGAATGCCTTCCTCATCGTCTTCCTTTTCCGACTCAAAGCCCGACGCATCCTCCTCTTCCTCCTCGTCCTCGTCAGAGAGACCCTCTATAACACTGCTAGCATCGCTATCGCCACTGCCATCTTCATCCTGGCTGTGGTCCGAATCGTCCTCGCTGTGCGAAAGAATACCGTCGAGAAGTCCGTCGGCCAATTCCTCGTCTGAATCGTTCTCTACCGGCGCTTCCCGGGTCACGGCCTTTCTCTTTCTCGAAATTGGAGCCATATTTGCGCAGCGCGAATATTGGGAAATTTTCAAAGTTCGCATCTTGCAGCAAAAAATTAATGCAGATTTACCAAGCACGGCGCACGCTGAGGTCATAGCGCAAAGTCATTTTACATGTGCGACGGCTCGACTTCAAACACCAGTTGACCAACACCTCCGCAATTCCACGCCAGCCAGCCAACCCACCCCTGCTGGAACCACGACTGCTACAGCGAACAGTACTGTTCCGCAAGCCATCATGGCTTCTCGCCGCGCTGATAATTCAAGGTCACAGTACGATAGCCGTGGAGGCGGCTACTCCGCACCCCGCCGCGACAGCAACCGCGACCGCGACCGCGATCGAGACCACTACCGAGACGAGCGCGACCGCGAAGATGACCGACGCCGCCGCGAAGAAGGACGAGGCAGGCAGAGCTTTGGTGGGCGAGGCTTTGACGGGCGGGGCGTTGACGACCGCCGCCGCCGAGATGATAGGCGTGATGGCCGCCGTGACGACCGCCGTGACGACCGCCGCGACGACCGCCGCATTCAAGACCCACGTCGCCGTAGCCGCTCACCCCGTCGCGACAGGCATCCAGACAGGCCGCGGGATGGGCGCGATAGGCGTCCGGCCCGAGACGAGTATCGCGACCGCCACGACACCTACCACCCTCGCGATGATCGCCGACGCAGCGATGCGGGCCTCTCGCGAGGCTCGAAATCGGCTACACCCGATCTGAGGCCCAGCTCGAGAGCAAGCAACAAGTCGCAGCTGTCCCGCTCTGGCCGCGACGAACGACAGAAGCCGCTGTCTCGCGAGGAGCGCCAGAAGCAAGAGGAAGCTCGGCAGAAACAAGAAGAGGAGGCTAAGAAGGCTGCTCGGCTTGCACGTACCGAGGCATGGAAGAAGCAGCAGCTCGCAAAGAAGCAGGCCGACAGCCCAGCTGCAACATCGTCTCCTGCCGCCACAGCATCAT
Organism: Byssothecium circinans; assembly: GCA_010015675.1. Lineage (NCBI taxonomy): Eukaryota > Fungi > Ascomycota > Dothideomycetes > Pleosporales > Massarinaceae > Byssothecium > Byssothecium circinans. The sequence continues at coordinate 88,619 of ML976992.1, read as the reverse complement.
CTACGCCCGGTGTCGCCTTGCCCGTCTCGGAGAAGGACGAGTCTAAGCAGGAGACGGCAAGCAGCAAAGCTTCGGCCAAGGCTTCCGCCGCAAAGAAGCTCAAGCAGGCGAAAGACGTCTTCCAGCTTGACCCCTCGGCTGCTGCGCGTCCGGCGCCGTTCAAGGCAGCCTCCAAAGCCAACGGCACGACCGTCATCAGTACGTATTCCTCACCTCCACACCCTAAACATGTACTCACTACGATAGAACGTGCTGATCCGCCCCCCGCGAAATCCAACACCAACATCGGCGCGTTTGGGCTAAAAGCTAAAGCTGCTCAAGAAGACGAGCACGCCAAGAAGGCGCTCCTCGATGATGAGGAAAACACTGGCAAGCGTTCCCTACAGGCCTTGCCTACTTTCGCTCCCCTCGAGGGGCAAGAGCCAGATACTGCCGGCGCTAACCAAGATGAGGACGCAAGCCCCATGAGCGACATCGGCAGTCCTGACGAGGTAAACAACGCTGAGCTTCAAGCTCAGCTTGAGAAGCGGCGAGCCGAAGTAACCAATGAGGATCCCAAAATGGAAGACGCCCCCGCCGTCATTGACAATCCTAGCGAAGCCATGGATGTTGACGATGCCCCAGGCGCTGAAGAGGACGACATTGATCCCCTCGAAGCTTTCATGGCCGACCTCAAAGAGACCCGGCATGACGATGGCTGGGCTCCGCAGGGCCAAACCATGTTTGCCGACGAAACCGAGCCAGCACTGACTGCTGTTGAAGATGAGGACATTTTTGCGCTCGCTGCTGCCTCTAAGAAGAAAAAGAAGGAAATACCTGTCGTCGATCACTCTAAAGTTGAGTACGCTCCCTTCCGTAAGAATTTCTACACAGAGCCAGTAGAGATCCAGCAGATGTCACCCGAAGAGGTTGCCGATCTTCGTCTCGAACTCGACGGTATCAAGGTCAAGCCGGCCGATGTACCACGACCCGTCACCAAATGGGCTCAGATGGGCCTGCTGCAGGCAACGATAGATGTCTTCTCCAAACTCCGCTACGAAAAGCCAACGCCAATTCAAGCTCAAGCAATCCCAGTCGCTGAGTCTGGGCTAGATCTCATTGGCGTCGCTAAGACGGGGTCGGGAAAGACTTTAGCCTTTGGTATACCCATGATCCGTCATATCTTCGCTCAGGATACGCTCAAGTCGTCCGACGGTCCGATAGGTCTGATCCTCGCACCAACTCGAGAACTTGCGAACCAGATCGTCGCTGAACTAAAGCCTTTCCTTAAAGCCTCTGGCCTGAATATTGCGGCCGCGTATGGCGGCTCACCCATCGCGGATCAAATTGCTATGATCAAGCGTGGTGGTGTGCATGTGCTATGTGCCACGCCTGGACGTCTTATCGATCTGCTACAGAGTAATTCCGGTCGCGTTCTCAACTTCAAGCGAGTGACCTACGTCGTCCTGGACGAGGCTGATCGAATGTTTGACATGGGTTTCGAACCGCAAGTCATGAAAATTCTGGCTAATGTTCGTCCGGATCGTCAAAGCATTCTTTTCTCCGCCACATTCCCTACTAGCATGCAATCTCTAGCCCGCAAGGCCCTCAAAAAGCCGGTCGAGATCACTGTTGGTGGACGTAGCGTGGTCGCCCCAGAAGTTAGTCAAGAGATTGTAATCCTACCCGCGTCATATGAGCGCAAGGTCTCCGCGCTTGTCCGGGAGCTGGGTCTACTTTTCAACGAGAACGAGGAACGTCAGGTCTTGATATTCGTTGAGCGCCAAGAAACTGCCGAGGACCTGTTATCAAAGCTGATCAAGGCCAGGTATTCTAGCGTGAACACGATTCACGGTGCTAAAGACCAGACAGATCGTAGCGAAGCCATCAATGACTTCAAGCGCGGGGACCTCCCTATTCTCATTGCGACTTCCGTTGCAGCTCGTGGTCTCGATGTGCCGGGCTTAGCCATGGTCATCAACTTCGATTGTCCGACCCATCTGGAAGACTATGTACATCGATGTGGCCGTACTGGACGTGCAGGTAACAAAGGCAGAGCCATCACCTTCCTCGAAAATCCTGGTCAAGAACGCTTCTCATTATTCATCGTCAAGGCCTTGACCCAGAGTGGAGTGGATGTGCCGGACGAGGTTCAAAAGATTGCAGACGACTACATGAAGAGCGACGACAAAAAGTATTATAGCGGCTTCAAGGGCAACAAGGGTCTCGATAAGCTTGATGCTGCTCGTAATATGGAGAGGCGGCGCGAAAAGCGAGCTCACAAGATTGAAGGCGAAGACGACGACAGTGAAGATGATGCAGAGCTACCTCTCATCAAGAAAGCCAAAGGTGAAACTCCTGAGGCAACGACAGACAAAGACACGGCGGAATTACCGTCATACATGCAGATTCTCAGTGGCAAGATCGTTGTGAGCAAGACCGAACGTGCGGCTGAGGCCGGGCCTAGTAAACCGATGACTGCCAAGGAGAGGGCCATGGCCGCTGCAGCGAAGGTTGACGGTCGTCTTAGTAAGAAAGGTGCGATTCATTTTGGCCAGCCTGTCGACAACAAGGGACCGGATGCTGGCGCTTTCCATTCGACCATCGAAATCAACGACTTCCCACAAAAGGCCCGCTGGGCTGTCACCAATCGTACGAATGTCGTCAAGATCCTGGACAGCACTGGTGTCTCGATCACTACCAAGGGCAGGAACTACAAGCCTGGCGAGCCTATTGGGGACGAGCCGAAGCTCTATATCCTCGTCGAGGGTGACACTGAGATGTCGGTCACCGACGCTATGATGCAGATGACACGTCTGCTAAGGGATGCAACTATGAGTGCCGGAGATGCACCGGCACCTCGTGCAGCTACTGGTCGATACACTGTCTATTGACATCTTCCCAAGGTACGTGTAAGATGATGTTTTTTGTATGCTTTGAATTGAGTGGCGGTGTTTTCCGTATGGATGGGATCGGAGTGATGGATATCGGTCTTTTTCGTTTCTTTCTCTGGTCAGCCATTGGCCTGTTACTTGGGAGGAATTGTCACTCGCGCTCATTGGCGGCGTTTGGGGAAATGTGAGTATTACCCTTGTTCTGCCCTGCAGGGATTCGCTGATTGCCACCGTCCCTTTACAGGTCCATTATCCATCCGATCGATCCCACCGCTGGGGTTTCATAGCTACATTCGGAAGATGTACGACGTGGAGTTTAATGCAAGTGGTCCCATTTGATTTGGGATACAAGGACGGTGCTTTGCCTGCTTGGGACACGTACTATCAGGGAATAAGGTCGGAGAATTCCCGCGGATTTTTGAAGAATTATTCAGAATGTCCAGGGGAAGGTTGAGCACTGAGCTGGTATGGTGGTTTGATGTGACTTTGTAATGGAGGAAGGATTCAAGCAAAGTATCGCTCTTTGTACTTGCCGACCAGGAAAGATTAGTCACGCGTGAGGACAAAGTCCGGATCCGGCAGAGGCCAAAGTACATAATCGAATCAAAAAGTCTAACAAAAGAGCGGAAGAAGTGAAAGCCAAAGCACAAGACGCCCAAATCCACCACACCCCACCCATACTTCATCCAAAGAATATTACTATTCCCATCTCACGACCGACCCTTCCCTCCCACCCCAACACATTCAACTTACAGCCTACAGCTCTAAGGTTGAACAAACATATACCTCGCTCACACCGTCTAAAGTCATATAGGTTATGTCAGCATTTTGTCTGAGCATCACAGCACTATTCATCACGAGTATCATCCGCCGGCGTCATACCAACTATCATCGCTGTGCCTCTCCTAATTCACTTCCCCATAGGTTTTTTCTGGATTGCAACGATTTCAATACTCGCCCACGAGCTCGACGAGCATTCAATACACGCTTGCCCTTCACCAAATGCGTTTGAATCCGATCTAGCACTCGTTTGCCAGCTCTTTCAAGACGCTCTGTGCATTCACTAGTTTGTCGGCGGCTTACTTGTGTTATTTCATATCCTCGGATATAGTGATCTAGAGGAGATCGAAGAAGCAAGGGAAATACGTGGCGATGGCGAAGAATATGGGCGTTTCAAATGAGCAGTTAGCTGTCAAGGGGAAGAAGGAGAACAAGAAACGGGGGCTGTTCACGGCCATGGCGAAGAAGGAAGCCGATATCGTTGACGACGATGAAAGGAGCATTATGATGAAAGATATGCATTCAGAGGAGAAGCAAGACAACATGGTGAGGTCTCATACAGTGGAACCATCGCATCACCAACTTGGCTCATCATTTTGGGAGTGGGGTCCTAAGGAGCGCCTCCGCGTGGAAGGGCATCCTATTCGGTTTACTGGACAGGAGGAAAAATACGATATCGGTGATGGGATCATGTAAGATATGAGAACTCTTAGATTTTATACATAGGCGCTTTATATTCGCCGCGGGCCTATGCCGACATTGCCACTCAGATTCAGCGTAGGTTTACATCAACAATTAATTTGCAATCGTGCTCTCATTATACGCTCGAGTGTAGATGTAGGAGAAGTCCTCTAGCGAAGTCTGGCTTCCAACTGGTGAACAGTCACGAACTCCGTTCGGGTCGGCTGAAAGTGCTCCCATGGCATCCGTGAGTGAAAAAGATCCGGACTCGGTAGTATTGACGCGTTTGTTGTTGGCTGGTCGATGTGCGTTCGTCTGAGCTTCTTCCGGTTCGTGGTGGAGGAACTCAATAGGGAAGACAGGTCCGGTATAGTCAGAGAGGTCTTCAAGTACCGGCGGATGTCGGATGCCAGTTTCTCTACGTGGGAAACCTTCTGGAGTCATATACGTCCCATCCGTGAACACCTTGGGCTCAGTTTGTCGTGGAAGAGTTTGGGTCTGCTCTGTGGCGGGAGACTCCTTCACGCCAATGTACCATCGTTGGTTTTCCTTATTCCAGCCAGGCAGCTCTTCCTCAGATACTTCCTGAAGCTCGCCATTAGAATATTGTATGAAGTGTCTAGCAGGTAGGATTTCGGTTTCGCAAACAGGAAGTATTCGATGGTACACGTCGTGGTTGTGGATCTCTCTATAAACCCGCTCTTCGACAATTTCGTGTTCATGAGGCTTCACAGTTTCATGAGTGACAGCTGTGTTGCTATTAGTCTACGGATCGGAGACACATGGGGCAACATGTATATAAGGGGATAGATATTGCATACCGGGTGCCCAATGTGTGGTCCGGTCAGTATCTTCGGTAGTAGTCAGATCTACCGCGCCGTCGAGGTTGACTTCAGCGTATCCCTCATGCTCCTGCTGCCCGTCCCAGGTCGGGAGAGCTTTTCGAGAGACAGATAGCTGACCACCTCGCCTTAGTTGATGATCATCGAATAGCTCAGAGCCTGTCGATCCTGACGTAGAGAGTCTTCTCGCATACGCATGTTCTTGGTTGCCTTCTGCGCTGCCTCTGGACTTCCTCCGCCTTGACTGGTCTTGTCGAACGTCCCCGCAGCTTCGATCATTGTTCTCCACCATGTTGTCAAATTCTTTTAAATCAGACTGACCGAAATCATCGTTGCGATTCGTAGATTGTTGAACAGATCTTCGAACTTTACGGCTACTGCCGTTGTCTGGCCGCGTGGCACGATCAATCCGGGGCGTTGAGGGTTGCGGCTCCGAACGTGGTGGTCGCACGTGTATATCCTTTCTGCGTGAAGGTCTGCGGAAAATAGATTTGAGAGCCCGACGCATAAGGGGTTGCGGATCCTGTATCAATTGCTTTTTCAGCGCTTAGATCACAAGAATAGTAAATACCGAAATTTTGTTCTCTAGGAATGCCCTAGGAAGCCCTGGGGGTGTAGCGAAGATCAGTTGCGTAGATAAGAGCCGCAATGCACGTCACAGGCCGGGTGGGAGGCACTTGCAAAACTAGTACAGTAGTCCTCGTCTAGAACTCCGGGAACGAGTGGGTGGCTACGGCAATGATAGAGAATGGACCAATTTAGACGTTGTTCTTCCAACTTGAATTGGTGGTTGAATTCGGTGTCAGTGGGCAAAAATTACGGCGTCGTAAAGATAGGCGTGGTGGGTTGCGAGGAGGCTGTGATACACATGCAGCAGTCGATAGTCCTTGGGCCAACATGACGCTGACCATCGGACGCACTCTCCCTCCAGAACACTGTAAGGATGGTCTAGATGACGTAGAAGCATCGAAACGAGATCGATGCGTCTCATCATAGCATACTTCGCCGATAGGTGTGCCGCCAGCCAACACAGTGGAACGCATCTCTGCCGTGGAGCAGCCAGCAGGATGACGACAGGGGCGAACCTCTGTGATGGATTACACGCATTAGGGTGATCATTTTGTTTGGAACAGTGTGGATAGTGCGGGCTCTGTCTGGTCTCCGATAGGTGAGTGTTGAGAGAAAGCAAACAACATTGAAGCGATCCGCGAGATCTAGATGGATGTCCGTCTCGGCTAACGATCCACGCTAGCCCGATCAAGCACCACGTACGACATCCTGGCGACGATCACTCTCCCTGTGCTTCGCTTTCACCTCTCACGATACAATACAGAAGCCATCTGTTCGCCGGGCGTGAGATTGATATCAGCCTCGAACAAAAAATACTCTCCCAAATCAAGGTTATCTGCATTCAATGACGGCAAGGTGAGCAAATGTACGATACGAACGCCGCCACTGAACCTATCTAGCGCTTGATTTGGAACATCAACCATCCACAAGTCAGTGGACGACGACACCTTGACGTGTATCTCTCTGGCTACTGAACGCTCGGCCATGGACACCACGGACAACCTCCGCGGGAGACGTCTCTCAGCTAATTGAGGTCTCACATCACCGATCTCTAGCAGAGCATGCTGCGGCACGACACATTTAAACATGTGCTCGGGAATCAATCAATGGCCACATCCGAGTAGAAGGGGCCTTTTAGTTCTAGATCCCGATTACGTCGGTTGACATTGCATCATAGGTATACCTTTTCGTTCATTCGTTAGCTAGTATAAAGCTGTCATTCTCACACCAAATACCCTTCACACCTTCTACAGTAGAGTCTATTTCAGTCTAACTTGATTCAATTCAACGCAACCCGTCTCCTCACATACCACTTAGCACAATTCTCTTTATCCAACCCCTTTCTTGACATAACACTTAAAACGGTTCACTATGGACAAGGCCAAGGCAGCAGTCTCCGACTTCATGCACAAGTCCGGCAAGCATGACACCACTGTCCACGAGACAGTGGCCCCAGCAGTTCAACACGAGACCGTCAAGCCCCACGAGCATGAGAATGTCACAACTGCTGTCGACAAAGAAATCCACCAAGACCATTACCATCGTACTGTCCAGCCTGTTCAGGACCGCGAGGTCTTGCCCGAAAAGCATGATGTCAAGCTAGGAGCCGTACAACATCGCGATTTCGACCACCGGGATCATGAGGCTACTAAGAAGAACCTTGCAGCTGAACAAGCCGGCTTTAAAGACGAACGAATCGTTCAAGGCGAGACACACAGCCAGAGTGCGGCCCCCACAGTTGGTGGCGAGCATGTGCATCACGTAAGTCCACAACCATGACTTGGCGATAGCTAATGAACTCGACAGCACATCCACGAGACCATACAACCTGTCGTCCAAAAAGAAACTATCCAGCCCCACGTTACCCACACAACTATCCCAATCCATGAGACTCATCACAATGCCGCCCAACACCACGAACCCACACAACTCGCCGCGATGACCATGGCCGAGTTCAAGAACAAGGGCGGCGCACTACATGGCCGTGAGGAACGTTACGATGGCTTCGAGGGCGAGCCAAAGCATATCGGCGGTCGACTGAAGGACATGATGCATGGCAAGACCAGCAAGCACGACTCAGGCAACGACCACGGCCTCCATGAAGCTTCGAAGCATGGCGATTTCGACCCGCTTGATGGTAAGACGGGTACGAGCCACAACGTAGGATCTGGTGCGACTTCTCGCGGCATTGACGGCGTTGGTGCTACTGATACTCGCGCTGGCGGACCTGTTGGAGGACATAAAGAGGGCAATGGTCTCCATCAGACCACGAGCGATCAGTCGAAGCCGGGATTGATGAAGAAGCTCAATCCATTCGCTGATGGTGATGGTGATGGCAAGAAAGGCTTCATGGATTAGGTGGATTCATGTAATATAGCTTCTCACGATTCGGATGTCATGTAAGACTGTGTATATTGTAACTGTTTCGATTCATTCTGCGTCCATCAGACTTCAATATCGATGCTGTGAAATTCAGGGCCACTTCATAGTTCTAATCGATAGTGGGAAAACACTAGTTTTGACCTTTGGGTCTTGAAAAAGCGTATCCATTAATACCTTTGACGCTTGATTATACACTCATGGTTGTATCTCCCAAGCCAACCCTCGCAAAAGTCCTCAGTGTCACAAAAGCCCGCAATAGAGGCTCTGCGAACCTCACCGTCAAAACTCTAGCAGAGCCTTTCAAGACTTTTACACGCCATTAGCTAAACACTCTTCGCCACAGCCCCGCCTTCCTTACCAACACCACGAGAAGCATCCGTCCAAACCTCGTACAAAACATGCAACGGCACAATATATTACAAATCCCGCTGCGCAATAGGCACCCAGTCTTTAATCTCCCTATCCGTAGGCACAAGCACCACCCTTCCACCTTTCCACCCCCAAAACCCACCCTCCTGCTCCATCTTCTCAGCCACATCTTCCACCCATCTACCGACGAGTTTGAGTTCCTCTCCCTCGACCCGGGGGATATCGTGGCTGTGCAAGCATCGAGTCAGCATCTCTCAGCTCGTCCCGCATCAAAACCCGGTGTTCCAAGAGCGAACAAGCCACTAAACTCGGCCGCAGATAGGAAGGAAACAGCTTTCCAATCCCCGAAAACACCATCGCGAAAAAAGTATCCGAAAAATTTCCCCAAAACACATCATTATGAAACGTAAAGAAACCTGCACCAAGTAAAACCTCGACTTAACTTACTACAACAAACTCAAATGCGGCCCAAAGTCCTCTTCCACCCACCTCTCCGCCCTCCCCTCTTCCCCAAACCCTTCAACCTCCCTCCTCGCTCGCATCGCCATTTCCCCTATCCCACCCTCCTTCTCAACAACAATGTACAATTTCCTCACAAACACGTCTTCGCTCGCGACACCCTTTAACCGCACCTCTACATCCGCGGCTTCCGGGAACTGGATGCCGTTGAGCCAGGCCTGCGGGTCGAGGAGGCAGGCTGAGAGCTTGATGTCGGAGGTGAGCGTGATGTGTGGGATGAAGAGGTGTGGGGAGTGGAAGTGGGAGGAGGTTTTTTGGATTAGCGCGGTGAGGTGGGCGGTGAGGGGGTGGGAGGGTGGGGGGAGCAGCCAGAGGGATGAACATGGCATGGTTGGCTTTGGGGTAGCGTTGTGTTGGGAAGGGTGGTGTGAAGTCTGTTTTTTTATGGATGACGTTTTGGAGTGTTTATGGCGGGCGGGGTATCTAATATAGTCGTGACCTCTAGTGTACCTACGAGATTTTGGGTATTGAATGCAACAACAGAAAGAAGCATGGATACATAGTGTCGTCTGTCAGGGTAGAAATGGAGTGCCTTGTATTGATGATTAGACCAAGTCGAGGTGAGGTTTGTATCTACTCTGATGCGCAATGCTATCCGCCCAATGCCATATGCATAGCCAAATACACAAGTCAAGTCAAGACGACTTAGTTGGAATGCTTGCTCCGCAAAACGCCGGCCCATGCAGTCGTAAATAGCACAACCTAACTTCCATCATCTCACTGTTCCACATTTCTTCCTCCTCGTCCAGAACATCCATATCCACCATCTATATGACTATCTTGTTCTTCTGCTTCCAGGTATCTGGCAATACTTTGATCAGCTCCGCAGCCGCCGCAACGCCAGGCCTGCCTTTAGGCGCTCGGTCAGGAAAAGTCTTGGTGGCCCGCTTCAAGATTGCTCTGGCCGGTGCCCCGTAGTAGGTAATGAACTTGGGTGCGAATTCTCGAAGGAGACCTTGGAGGGCAAAGAGATGACCGGGGTAGATTTCGCTGGCTGGAGTGTTGATGATGTTCACTACAGCTCGCCAGTATTCCGCCATGTCGAAGACAGGCGTTGTCCGTGCGAACTGGCGGAGAGTGATAGAAGCAAAACCGGCACCAATGCCAGTCATGAGCTGAGCATACTCATTCTCGTCGTCTCGGTACTTGTCGAGACCGAGCCTAACGAGGCCTTGCGTAGTCGTCGTGTTGCCGCGGATGCCGAAGAGCATAGGGCATTTGCGGTGCAGCTTGGCTAGCATAAGGTCAACCATGGGAATCGTCCCGTTGCACATGTACCTCTTGTCGGCGTACAAGCTAGATGTCAGGAGTCCAATCTCCTGAGGAACGACACTGTCCTGGTTGGCCGCTTCAGACTTCCATTGCGCAATCACTGACTTGCCGAAGCATATCCAGAGGTAGAGAAGGAAGGCAGGATACCGAGCCTCAGCATCCGATAATTGCACCTGGCGTGAAACGAGATATGGGCGGATATCGATTACTGGACCAGGTGTCGACACTGCTATATCAAAACATTTCTCGCGAATTTGGTTGATGGCGTGCGTGGTGGTTGATCGAGCGCCATTGGTCTGTCCCAGATTCAGTCGGATGGTTCGGCGAGCGTCTCCTACGGGAGCCTTGAGAGGGTGGTCTTTCTGTTTGACCTGGTCATAGAACTCGGTTCTGAACTTCTTCATCCTTGCATGCAGTTCCATGTACTTGCGGTGGAGTTCTTCGGCGTCGGGTGCCGGAGCACTTGTGGCTGTGGTTGATGTTGTGGTAGTCGATGGGACTGCGGGAACGGGTTTCGCGGGCACTGGAGCTGTGGGCGGAGGTTGTGCTTGTATCCGGGCTTTCTCTTGTGCTGCTGCGGCTTCCTTTGCTTTCCTGTCCGCTTCTTCCTTCTGCCGTTGGGCGGCTTGCTGCTGCTGTGCCTTTGCCCGTGCGTCTGCCTCTTGAAGTTGCCTCTGATGCTCCGCGGCCTGTCGTGCAATCTCCTCTTCTTTCCGCTTCGCATCTAACCGTTGACGTTGGGCTTCAGCTTCTTGCTTTGCTTTCTCAATCCTCAGTTTCTCGACTTCTCGCCGCTGGGCTTCCTCTCTCCGCTGGTTTTCCTGCTCCTGTTCTAGTATGATGCGCTGTATTTCCAGCTTCGCTCCTTCTTGTACCCTCAGATGTTCCTGTGCAGCTTTGGCGAGCTGTTCGTCGGCGATCCGTGCCCGTTCGGCTGCAGCTTGGTCGAGTTTGTCGTGGAAGTCGCGGTCGGAGCGGCTGAGTAGCATATTGAACTCGAGCTGCATCTGTCGTGAGGGGCTCTCATTTAGGATAAGACTCCCGCGAGACGAACGCATGCCATTTCGTTGGGGCGATTGCCTTGACGGGGACCCATTGAGCCAGCTGGAAGTGAAGGAGGTAGAGGTGTTCATTGAGCTCGACGACGCGCCGGATCGCGCAGGCATCGCGGTGAAGGGTGAATGAATTGGGGATGACTTAGTACTTGGAAAATGGCGTGGTTGGTGAGCGCGTCGCGAAAGATAGAACGCTGTTCGGGTCCGAGCTTTGGCTAGGTCACGTGCAGCTACCCCAGCCTCAACATTTGAACATTTGAAGGTCTTACATAAGCGCTGAGGTAGCTTCAGATGTTCGCCTGAGCCCTGGAGGCACGTTTCAAGTTCGTTGCCAAAGAGCTTTGGAAAGCGTAAGCGAAGTTTTGACATTTGATATCGCTAAGTCTATAATTAGACCTGGCGATTGATGGGCTTTGTTTATTCTAGAAAGATACTGAATGTAAAATGCGAAGTGCTTGCAGAGCTGATCAGACTAAATATTACAGGACAAGTCAGCGCTCCGGCTATGTACTTGTCGAATACTTGGGGCTTGTTGGGTTTGACGAGCAAGGGAAGATACAGTAGTTTGATATAGGCGGGACAATAATACCAGCCACTGTCTTGCACCGTGGACGCGGGTGGGTCCGTAGACAGGGTCCAAGTGAATGAATGCGCAAGCCGAACGCATCAGGCACAAGCATCAAACGCTGGATTCAAAGTGTGAACGACAAAGGGGCCATTATTGTCTGAAGGAATACCGTGTCTGTCACCTTCTTACACTTTTGCTAGGAGCCAATGCTGGCGGGCTGGGCCCTACAGACGCTTCCATGTTCTCTGGCGTCTCCCGAGGTCAGCGCTATAGACATGATGCAGCAATTGATCGTCATAACTTGCACGGGACAGGACGAGCTCGAGCATAAACAAGGTCAGGTGTTTTCGCAAGGCGTGTGTTGAAACGTGGAGGCGACGTTACTGCAAAACAGATGCGTGCACGCTGAGACCTAGCCCGCAACGACGCAACTGAATCGCGCTCAGTGGCTTTTTGCTTTAAAGAAGAGGCTCGTCGCCTGCAGGCTGTGCACCATCTCGGATATCCTGTCTTTTCATTATTCACCCCGTCTCGTCTCGTCCTGTCCCATCTCTCCCTCTCTGGCTGAGCCGGCCTTGGGTGACGTACGCTGGACTGGAGCTCGTGTCGTGTCCGTGTCTGGGTCGTTTGCAGAAGCCGATAGCCGATCCTGTCCTAGCCTGGCCGCTGACTTCACAGCTCCGCCTTCCAGCTCACCCTCACCCTCACCCGCTCCCTCCTCTCCTTCACTCTCTCTGTCGTTGCGCACAATCGCTGCCCCCTCCTTCGTCGCACTCCCTCTTCCCCCTATTCTGCTGCTCCCCTCACAGCCCGCACCCAGGGAAACCACTCCTTGAACTGGCCATCGCCCGCCGCCCCTGCACCCAATCGATCCCTATCACACCAACAGCTCCCAGAGTCCGTCTTACCACTTACCACTTACCACGTACGCTGCGAGCCTCTTAGCTGTGAAAGCATCTCTTCAGTCGAGCATCATCTTCTCCAAGCGCATTTGCTTTTGGTCGACCACTCTCTGTCCGCATGTAAGTGCCCCTTCCACGCTAGCCATCCAGGCATCCCGCGGCCCAGCGCCCATTCGCTGCAGCCAGATTGTCCCCGCGCCGTTTGCCTCACCCCCCGATCGCGACCATGGTGCATCTTGCAAACGTAAGAAAGACGGCGCAGCTCCAGCGCTGACACATACCAGATAGCATCAGTCCTAACCAGGCCATTCGTGTCTTAGCGGCCTCGACGGAGTCGACCGTCACTGCTCCTAGTGAACAACCACCATCCTCCATCCCCCAACACAATTTCGGGCGGGCCTTGAGCCACCACAACAGTCTACACCATGGACCAGCAAGGTCAACCGCAGGGCCCCATGGGTCCTGCTGGCCGTCGTCTTCACATTGCCCACCGACGAAGCCCGTCGGAGCTGACCCCGCTGATGAGTGCGCGCCCCTCATCTCATCCCCTATTAACCACACATCCGCTGACACAGACCCCACAGTGGAACAACTCGCCATTGCCCAGCAGATCGAGGTTTTGCAGCAACAGCAACAGCAGATCGCTGCGACCCACCAGCAGTATGTCAACATGGGCATGATCCAGCCGCAGCAGCACCTGTCTGGCAATTTTCAGATGCAGGGACAATCACCCCATACAAACCAATATCAGTTCCCTCAGCAGATGCCCCAACAGCATCTTAATGTGCCCATGAATACGCCTCCTCAGCCGTCCACGCACCGTCGCAACCAGTCTGCTCTCCCCAACGTCATGGGGCCCCCTCCCGCGCCATCTTCAGGCACATCCGGCTTCGGAGACTTCGGCGCACAACAGGGTAACCAGAGTCGCGAGAATGTAAATCCCCGCGGCCGAGGTGGCGGTGGCGCAGGCCAAGGACACACTCGACGGCACTCGCTCGCCCTGCCCGAAGCAAAGAAGGCGGCCGAATTGGCAGAACAGAAGAGAAAGACTTCTGGCTTCCAATTCCCGATTCCCGCCGCAGGCGGAACCAGTGCCAATCGTGACGCGAGCCCCAGCGGAAATGGCACTGGACAAACCGAGTCAGCACCTGCTGGCAGAGGTGGCCGAGGCGGCCATGGCCGTAGCCAGAGCATGGCTGTGGGTCGCGGTGGCGGAAACGCTGGTCGCGGCGGACCCAACTTCCAATTCCCAGGTCCCCAATCAAGTAACAACAATGCTACGCAAGGCGAGCAAGACTTCCAGCGCCGTGGCAGCCAAGGCCATGGCAGGAGCCAGTCTCGCAACTTTGACGGTAACTGGAGGCAACCGCAGAACCAGCAGCAACCCCAGCAGACTGAGCAGAACCAGGGTCAGAACATGGGCAACTTCAACATGAACCAGACCGCGAACGCTGCGCCCTTCCAACCGGGCCACCGCACGCGCGGATCCGTGAATCAGTCCGTCAACTCCATAGGCAACTTCCAATACCCTGGCCAGCCTCAGCTCATGCAGCTTCCCCAAGGACAGGTGCTCGTTCCACAACAGATGTTTAGCGGCCAGGGTCTCAACCCCCTTCAGATTGCCCACCTACAGGCTCTCCAAGCCGCGCAGATGAACGGCGGAGGCATGGCAGGTCTTCAAGGCAGCCAACACGCCCAGCCACCAATGGGCATGCAACAGAACCAACAGCAGCGCAAGACGCTATTCACTCCTTACCTGCCTCAAGCAACTCTCCCGGCCTTGTTGAGCGACGGACAGCTTGTTGCTGGTATTCTCCGTGTCAACAAGAAGAACCGCAGCGATGCCTACGTAACAACCACTGATCTAGATGCCGACATCTTCATTTGCGGTAGCAAGGACAGGAATCGTGCACTTGAGGGCGACTTAGTTGCGATTGAACTACTTGACGTTGATGAAGTATGGGGCCAGAAGCGAGAGAAGGAAGAGAAGAAGAAGAGGAAGGACAACGCCGACCCCCGCGGTGGTAGCAACATCGCCGTCAACGATGCAACCACCCAGCCAGAGACAAGCCAGGGCGAGGGTGGCATTCGTCGTCGCGGCAGCTTGCGCCAACGCCCCACGCAAAAGAAGAACGACGATGTTGAAGTCGAAGGCCAAAGTCTGCTACTCATGGAGGAGGAAGAGATCAACGATGAGCAGAAGCCACTGTACGCTGGCCATGTTGTTGCAGTCATTGAGCGTGTTGCCGGTCAGATGTTTTCGGGGTAAGCATCTACTCAAAAGATGACACATATTATGGCTAACTGTTTCTAGTACCCTCGGACTTCTACGCCCGAGCAGTCAGGCTACCAAGGAGAAGCAAGAAGCGGAGCGAGCGGCTCGCGAGGGTAGTAATGCTCGCTTCCAGCCAGATCGCCAGCAAGATAAGCCAAAGATTGTTTGGTTCAAGCCAACCGACAAGCGTGTGCCACTGATTGCCATTCCCACGGAACAAGCTCCTCGCGACTTTGTCGAGAAGCACCAGGACTACGCTAACCGTATTTTTGTCGCATGCATCAAGCGATGGCCCATCACATCTCTCCATCCCTTCGGTACGCTTGTTGAGCAGCTTGGCGAGATGGGTGACCATAAGGTGGAAACCGATGCTCTCCTGCGGGACAACAACTTTGGTCCTGACGACTTCTCCGATGCCGTCATCAAAAATGTCGGCTTTGCTGACTGGTCTGTTGAGAATGATGGCGAGGCCGAGTTGGAGAAACGTCGCGACTTCCGAAGCGAAGAGACCTTTACCATTGATCCGAATGGCGCCAAGGAGTTGGACGATGCCATTCATTTCAAGTACCTGGACGATGGTCGCGTTGAGATTGGTTTCCACGTTTCAGACGTGGCTCACTTCATCAAACCAAATTCGCTTGTGGATCGCGAGGCAAAGAAGCGTGGAACAGCCGTGTATCTCATGGACCGCGCAGTCAATATGCTTCCACCGCGTTTGTCCTCCGAGATCTGCTGCTTGAGTCCGGGCGAAGAGCGCTACACTGTCAGTGTGGTGTTCAAGGTTGACCCCAACTCAGGCCATGTTTTCGAGGACGAGACGTGGATCGGCAAGGCAGTCATTAAGAGCGCGGGCAAATTGGCATACGAAGAGGTAGACGCTGTTATCAACGGCGACGATCACGAAGTGTCAGCAAGCCGTGCTAAGGACATTAAGATGCTGCATCACATCACTCAGAAGTTCCGTCAAGCCCGTCTCGGAGATCGTGCCGCCGATTTCTCCTCTCTTCGTCTGCTATACCAGTTGGATGACGAGAACGTGCCTGTAGAGGCCAACATATTCAACTCATCTCCTTCACACGAGTGTATTGAAGAGCTTGGTCACAAGACCAATGCCTTCGTTGCTAAGAAGATTGCTACCGGCCTACCGGAGAAGGCTCTACTTCGCCGCCAGGCATCTCCCAATCCCCGCCGCCTGCAGACGATAGCCGAGCGCATGAATGCCATTGGCTACAGTATTGATACTACCAGCAGTGGCACTCTACAGAACAGTCTCTTCCAGGTTGACGATGAGGATATCCGAAAGGGTATGGAGACTCTCGTCGTGAAGTCCATGCCGCGTGCCAAGTACTTTGTCACCGGAAAGTTGCCCGAGGATCAGCGGGCGCACTACGCCTTGAATCTACCGCTGTACACTCACTTCACCAACCCATCTCGACGATATGCCGACATTGTTGTGCATCGTCAGTTGGAGGCTGTATTGTCCAATGGAGCGATTGAGTTTACTGAGGACGTTGAAGTGTTGGCTAAGACAGCCGAGATGTGCAACACCAAGAAGGACTCCGCTCATGCTGCACAAGAGCAGAGCGTGCACATTGAAGCATGCCGTGCCATGGACAAGATGAGGGAAGACAAGGGCGGCGACCTGATTAGCGAAGGCATTGTTCTTTGCGTCTATGAGTCGGCGTTCGACGTCCTCATTCCGGAGTTCGGCTTCGAGAAGCGCGTTCACTGCGACCAGCTGCCGCTGAAGAAGGCTGAATTTGACAAGAACAAGCGCCTGCTCGAGCTCTATTGGGAGAAGGGTGTACCATCCTCAGCATTCGTCCCGGAGGACGAGAGGCCGAAACACGGCTCAGTTCGCGCCAACGCTGCTGCGCGCGAAGCAGAGGCGAAGCAGCGCAAAGAGCAGGAAGAGGCGCAGCGTAGGCAAATGGACACTGGAACCATGTCAACCGATGATGTCGATGCTCTGTTCGACGACGAAGACGACGATTCGAACGACCTGACAGGTGCTATGGCAGGTGTCTCCTTGAACCCGTCAGGTGCCGACCGTCCCACGCAGAGCATGCCTCCATCCCCGACCAGGAACGGTCTGGGACGTCAGGCTCCTCATCGCGTCAATTCGGATTCGAAGCTGGCTCAGAGTGCCGCGCCGGAGGCTAAGCTCACCAATAAGGAGAAGTACCTGAGCTGGTTCACGCTTCGAGAGGAGAATGGAGACTACATTCAGGACGTACGGGAGATGTCGCGTGTGCCGATCATCCTTAAGACGGATTTGAGCAAGAGCCCACCGTAAGTTGTATTTTCACCGTGCACATGTTTCAACATGCTAATCCATTGCAATAGATGCCTGACGATCCGCTCATTGAACCCTTACGCCTTGTAGGCATTCGATTGCCTATTCCGGCTTCTATGTTATCAACGGTCGGCATCTGTACGATTCGGCACCGGATTGGCCCATCGTACAGACCCATTTCGATGTGCCTCAACAGCCTTAGAGCACCCCGCGCGAGGTAGATTGGAGGCGCCTCATATCCACCAACCCGACCAGATCACGTTTCCTTGTCCCCCAATTGATCAATTATTGCGGCTATTCCTGGAGGATTTGTGTAGAGAGAAATTGCATGGCATTAACATATATTTATCGCGGAAGAATGTCGACAGTGGAGCAGGAGTATCTGCATTTTTGATGACTGTAGAGGTTAAAAGCAACGAGGTATCTTAGCAGGTCGGCGATGCAGCCAGAGGGTTTCAGTAGCATATTAATGTGTTGTCGAAGCCTTGAAGTGTATGTGATTGTAGAGGTAGTTAATATTGCCATTATTCCTTTGATGCCTGTGTGCCTCGCACCCCTACCTCGATATGCCTCTTGCGTGTTCTGTCAGTTGCTTCCGAACCACCACACAGACATCTGAGAAGTGGAGCTCGGCGCCTATTTCGTTCTCTGCACCAGTTGACCCGACGCTTCTACCCATGCTCAATTGGATACACGGCACGAAACATCGTGATAGGGTTCGAGGTGTCCCGACGGATAGACTTGTTGCGACGACAATTTGGGATAGCGTGTTTATCCGCTTGGAGGCGTTCAGCAGGCTTGTCGCCTTCCCGGTAGTATGCTCTCCAGGTTTAGGAGCTGCAAAAATCTGAGGCAGTTAGATCTGTGACGGGGAATTCCTGCCCCTTGTGCACGCGAGAATCTAAGATTGGAGGGCGGCCTTAGGCAGGAATGCAATGGTTCAGATTGTTTTTGTGCCTGCTTGGCTAATCGTGTTGGTGTTTTGGGTTATTCGTTTCGGAGAGGGACCTTTCAGCCACATGCACCTCACAGATTCACATCACTTCATCATTTTCAACAGTCTTTGCGACAACGTCAACAGTAACAACACGAACTTCATGTTTGGCGTGCTCCGGCTGCGTGAGCAAAAGGTCGAAACAATGTTCAAATCGGCGGCATCCTGCATGCCACCCGCTTGCACCAAAGTTGAAGTGATTCACGCGTCAAGCAGTGTGCACTCACCCGCCACGCGTGGAAGTGTTCGGATGCACCAGTGCCGCCAATTTGCTGCCATGCAATGTCAGAAAAAAAAATGAGCCCAGAATGCAGCGCCATCAACGGCTGCAGGTTCTCCGTGAGTCAAGTGTGCGATGCTGTCACCTGTTGGGTTTCGTCGGAGGGCTTAAGCGTCACATCACCCCGGACCTGCTACACCCCACGCGCCGAACACCACCCCCCTTCACTTCCTCACGAAACCCTCCAGTGGCTTCCCAATCATTTGCAGGCCTTTTCCTGGCAGATCAGAGGGTCCCTTTGCCAAGCTAGAAAGCTTGACTGGCCACACATCCGGTATGTGGACCAAGCGTGGGCGGGATAGCAGCAGTCCGCCAGCCTGCTTCGACGAGCATCCGTCCTCCGAATTTACTATGGCGTCTCAGGTACAAGCCTTGAGTCGCAGTGCGAGCTATAAGGTCCATTGGCCGCCGCCTCTGTTTACTCGAACGTTTTCTGTCGGACAGCAGCTAGCAGAGGATCTTCCCATCCCTTTCCATCCAGTTCTCTCTTCTCTCTGTACTTAATACTTCCACTCACACTCCTTACGATCTTTCTTCGTACCGTCCCTGGTTGGACCCTAAAGGAATTTATAATTATTCACAAGATTCAAAGCTAGACTTTGCTGGACGTCAATCGCTATCCCGTTTCCGACCGATCAAACTCTAATTGCCAACGACACGATGCCGAGCGCACGATTACTCTTCACCGGGCTTCTTGCCCTGGCGCCCTTCGCGGTGGCTGCCCCCGCTGGTATCTATGTGCGCCAGGAGCCTGCCGCCTCATCATCAGCCTCAGCACCAGCGGCTTCGGCCGCGCCGGCGGCACCAGCAGGCGCTTTGACAGATCCAGACATCCTTCAATTGTAAGTTGACATCTACGAGTACAATCATTGTTCAAAGCTAACAGCATCCAGTGCCCTGACTGCTGAGCACCTCGAATCCGCCTTCTACAAGCAGGGCTTCGCCAAGTTTCCCGCGGGCGACTTCCAGGCTCTTGGTCTTACCGATGCTCAGATCAAGACCCTCATGGGGGTTGGATTGACAGAGGCTACACATGTCACTACCCTCCAGGCCGCCATCGCTGGCGCAGGAGCCAAGCCCGTGGAGCCCTGCGAGTACAACTTCGACGCCGCTCTCGCTGACGCAAAGACGATGGTCGCGACCGCCCGTGTCCTTGAGGCTGTCGGTGTCTCTGCCTACCTTGGAGCTGCTCCTCTCGTCAACTCCTCTGATGTTCTCACTGCCGCCGCCACGATCGTGACTGTCGAGGCTCGTCACCAGGCTGCCATCCGTATCGCAGCCGGCGCTGAGCCCGTGCCTGCTGCCTTCGACACTCCCCTTCAGCCCCGTGCTGTCTTCACCTTGGCTGCTCAGTTTATCAAGTCCTGCCCCGAAGGCTCCAACCTGAACATCCAAGCTTTCCCATCCATCGCCCTCCAGAACCCCGAACAAGCCAAGGTTGGATCCAATCTCAAGCTCGCTGATGCCGCCAACCCGTCCGGTGCCAAGTTCTGCGCTTTTGTCGCTCCGTGAGTCCACCCTGTTTATCAAAACATAGATGAACATTGCTAACAATTCCCTAGCGGTGGCAACCAGTACTCTCCCATCACCGATGGCAACTGCCAAGTGCCCCAGAACCTCAACGGCGAAGTGTACATGATGATCACCAAGGGAGAATCCGTCGCCGATTCCGACATCCTTGCCGGTCCATCCGTCCTCCAGCCCTCATAGACGCCTTCACCCCGCACTCACAACCGCCAGCAACCCCCCCGACGACGATGATCATGGTCAGCACATCTAGTCCGGTTTAATATTTTGCCTTTTCATGATTATTCTATGAGCGTTTATTGGAGATCAGTCAAAGGGAGCGGAAACGGGACGGCAAAGCGCAGACGGCGGCTGTGGTTGCAGGGCAAAAGCTAGCATTCGGACGGAATGATGAGAGAGGATACACGGTGCGTTGTATGCCATCAATTTTGCCTTCACTACAGTCGTTTGAAAAATACAAGCGTTGATCTCAAGAAATACTTTTTATTTGTTCCTTTTACATTACTTTAGTGTTTGTGGTTTTTTGTCTTCTCTTTCTTTCCTCAATGTTGCCCGATTGTGGCAGATACCCCACCAGTTGTAAGGTAGTTTAGTATTTTAGTTTACCAGAGAGAATTCCCAGAGCCGAGCCTGGATGAATGGGAAAAAACATTATCAAAATGATCCTTTTTGCTATTGCTTCATGACCAGGCTTCTATGACATGTCCACTCATTTTGCCTGCAGTGAGTTTGGCTTGACTGAGGGGCGAGGTGGGGACGCCAAAAACCGAGTCAAACGATGCTGAAAATGTGCCAAATCTCGGAAAGAAAAGGTTCCTGATTTCAGGCTGGTTTCACAAAGCGCCATGCAGTCGTGAACCCAAACACCTCGGCGTTACTAATGATACGCGTATGACATCACGTGGCCTTTCTTGACCGTTTCAGTTTTCCAAGGTTGGCATAGCGAAGCCGTCGAGTTGGGAGACTAGGAACTAACTTCCAGACTTTTCTTTCCTCCTTGCACCATCTCGCAAAGTCTTCCAACTTCGCCAATGTATGTGAATAGTTCTACGGTGACCTGGCTGAACTTATCAGTTCATCGTTGTTGACATTGTACTGTAACAGACTTCCATCCAATCACACGTGAACACTTGCTCACCCAACGGGTGGGGAACCGAAAGATCTTCGCTCTTCCGCCCTTCCGCCCTTCACTATCCCGAACTTAGCAATTCTACCAACTTGCGCTGCTGTTTGCGGGCAAGTACGCGAATTATGGCGGCCCTTCTCCCCAGGCTTCTTTTCCGATGAGGGTTCTCAGGCATCCTGTGATCGCGCCTTCAGTAGGAGCGTTTGTCAGCGTTGCGTGTGATATTAGTGAGCGCTGTGTGTCAAAGGAGCAGGTTGTAGATTTGAAAAGCTTGATCGCGGGTATAAAAGGTGTAAGAGGGGACTGAAGAGAGGTGAGGAATTTGGTGGTGAAGTTTTAGTAAGATTTCGTCATAGATGAGCCTTGAGCGAGCTTCGAACTCTCCGATATCAACACCGATCGATATTTTTCGCACACCCACAACCCTGTATACGCAAGGAAGTAGGAGCGATTGAACTCTGTAGCACCTACCCATCGTTCGACTCTTTAAGCACGGAAAGACCAACTCTTCCCCATCGAGAACTCGTTCGCATTGCAACCATGGCTTATCAAAACGGAACCGCTTCCACCTGCATCATGGAAGCGCCACCGAAGGAAGACGCCGTCGAGCTACAAGACCTCTCGCGACCAGAGCCAGCCAAGCACGCAACCTCCAGCCTCAAGATCCACGAGACGCGAGGAAACCACGCTGAAAATGACGACCCAGTCGAGAACTTACCGTCGCCAACGACGCAGGGAGCCGAGAAACTTGAGCGGTGGAACGCGTCCCAGATCAATTTCTGGAGGACAATGGCAGCGTTTTGGAGTTTCGTGGTCATGGGCAGCAACGACGCCGCTTACGGTGCTTTGATCCCATACGTAAGACGCCGCAACACCGCATCTTTGACCAGAAAGAGCCAGCTAACAGTTTTGGTGTAGCTGCAAGAGTACTACAACCTTACTTTTGTGATCATTTCTCTCGTGTTCCTGTCGCCATTGGTCGGTTACACGGCTTCTGCGCTTCTCAACAATGCTATTCATCTCAAGTTCGGGCAACGTGGTGTTGGGATTATTTCGCCTGTTTGCCATCTCGTTGCGTATGTGGTTATTGCGGTGCATCCTCCGTATCCGGTGCTGGTAGTGGTTTGTAAGTTTCCCCGAGTTATCGCGGAGAAAGCATGATGCTGTATGCAGTGAGTGCTAATGCGATGTAGTCATGGCCGCTGGATTCGGCAACGGTCTAGCTGATGCCGCGTGGAATGCTTGGTTAGGCAATATGGCGAATCCGAACGAGGTTTTGGGGTTTCTGCACGCGTTCTATGGGCTTGGTGCTATTCTATCGCCGTTGATTGCTACCACGATGATTACAAAGGGGGAGAAGTTGCCGTGGTATTACTTTTACTATGTCATGGTAAGCCTTGCTCACTAATTTCCATCATTATGAGAGATCCAGCTCACAACCCTGTAGATCGGCATGGCTGCCATCGAACTCGCAACATCGGCAAGTGCCTTCTGGACTGCTACAGGCGCCGTCTTCCGTTCCAACAACCCACGCACCACCGATACAAAGGACAACCGCATGAAAGAAGCACTCATCCGGCTTCCCAATGCCCGTGTTACATGGCTCTGCGCTCTCTTTTTGCTCGGGTATGTGGGTGTCGAGGTTGCACTCGGTGGATGGATTGTAAAGTTCATGCTCGAGGTAAGGCATGGTGGCGATTTTGCTAGTGGCATGACAGCCACCGGGTTCTGGATGGGAATCACAGTTGGACGGATCGTTCTCGGTTTCATAACGCCGAAGTTGGGGGAGAAGCTTGCAATTGCTGTAAGTGATGTTTCCTTTGCGCTTTTTGGTTGCTTGACCTCCTTCTTGCAACCACCATTTTCGAGTTTGCAAATAAAGTAATTCTAACTTCTCCACAGATCTACCTTCCCATCACCATGGCTCTCGAGCTCATCTTCTGGCTAGTCCCCCAATTCTACGTCTCAGCTGTTGCAGTCTCCCTCCAAGGCTTCTTCCTCGGCCCCTTGTTCCCCGCCGCCGTCGTAGCTGCCACCAAGCTCCTACCCAGGCACTTGCATGTCAGTGCTATAGGCTTCGCTGCTGCTTTTGGTGGAAGTGGAGCTGCCATTTTTCCGTTTGCAGTTGGGGCAATTGCAGAGTCAAAGGGCGTGCAGGTCTTGCAACCGATTATTTTGGCGTTGTTGGGGGTTATTTGGGGGCTTTGGTTATGCTTGCCGAGGATTCATAAGAAGACGGAGTGAGGTGGGTATATGGGAGGGGGATTTATGGCGGTGCGAAGCGGATGGTTGTTGTCGATGGCTTTGGTATTTGGAAGCGAGAACCGTATGACCTGAACGATCTGGTACACTGTGTACAAAGACGTAAGAAATGATGGAAGGAGTCCTTAGAAATGTTAGAAAAGTTGTTGTTTGAACATCATGCTGAGTAGGTGATCTGAAAAAGCCGATAGTAACAATTCAGTGCAATGGCACCTATCATCACTCTGGCCGAGCTACATGGGAACTATTTATATGAAAAGACAGCCTTTCGATTTCTACTCGGTGCTGACTTTTCCCTTCTCCACAAATCTCCGTCGGGATGCTCCTTCCTCGCAGTGTTATGACTAAACACCAAGCGGATGGCGTGATGCAGATGAGATGCTTTGTTTTCATTCCCACTTCTCTTGACTTCACATTGCTTTTTCTCACATACTTCTAACCTCACTTCTGATTGTACACAGGAACCACACACACGCTTCGCCGTCAGATTCCTCGACGTTCTCGCCCCTACCAGCTTTGGAACTTGGCATGGAGGACAAATAAAGCTCCCCAGATTATTCGCACAATTGATTCGCCCATCAAGTTCAATTGGACGTCTTCAAAGTCCAAATCTCGGCAAGCAGTTGCTGACACCAACTCGTCTCGACATGTAAGCTGTACGCAGAGTAATTAGCGACTGCATTTACAAAAAAACACACAGTACAAAAGGCGGATAGCTTGACAGAGGGGTTTTCATTACATATCATATGAGCAAGACGTGGGGTTGAGACCTCTATAATAGCCTTCACCGGTCTCACGAGGCCCTTCAGGCGTCCACTTGTGGGGCTGACATTGTATGCAGAGAAACCTGCCCCCAGACTTCTCGACAGCACGTTCTGCTCAGACATTTGAGTGTAAAGTGATACGGCACCGGGTGATATACTTCGCCGCGTGGGGGCAAGGGTACAAGCGAGTGGGCGTGTGGGTCCGAATACCCAGTGCTCGGGTTTTGAATCGGTGGCATCGGAGCTCGAGAACAATCTGAAAAGGAACAAAAAAGAAAAGTTGCAGTCTCCACGCCTGAGTTCCATTGCAATGACCGTAGACCTTCCGGTTCAGGTCAAGACAAGCTTACGCCGGATCAGTGAAGAAGTTTGAAGCCTGTAGCCAACCAGTAGCCCAGCAACGCCAAGTGACTTGACTTCTCGGCGGCCGAGATCAGGGTACTGCCATTGGAGATGTATTAGTTAGGCCAAGGAAGTCAACATTTTGGGCGTTGCTCGAAGAGTAGATCGTGGGGTTCGGGGTGACCGATAAGAACGGCTCTGGCGCATCTACTCAATGGCCGTGCAAGACCACAGGCTAGATACCGGCACGTGACCGGCTGTGAAGAGACCGAGCTGGAGATCAACTTTTCGCACGATGGTACTCCGTATAAAGGCACGAAGGAATTGGGGAGGTGAACGGGACGGCTCAATATTTGTCCAAGCGCCCCAGCCGTCCAACTAGGTGTTAAATTAGTACTAGCTCGCGGCGACCGCACATGTGCACCTGATTAACACCACCTTTCGACTTTCTGTATAGCATTGGTAACACCCACTGCGTACCGAGATCAAACGGGAATCTTGATTGTTGGCGTGACAATCGTCACAAGAATCAATGATGCTCACAGAAGACGAGTGTTTGGTATCGATCAGCGTGCAATTGATTATTGGATGCCCACTCCCGGCATACAGAAGGCGTGATGCGCACGAGAACCAGGGACCTGGCCTGGACCCCGAACGCCTGCAGGTTTCCACTGTATCTTCGGAGAATCGGGTGCATTGCTCATTACATTACGCTAAAAGCCCTAGAGGATTTTATCAAAGCGACCGCGCGCCATTTTCTGCTGTGCCTTCGCTACTACACCAGCAGTTCGCTATCTCCTACCAACAAACGATAGACCGGTAGACCCCTGCGGAGGATCGCCGTAAGCTTCAAGCGTATATAATCGAGCTACGTCCCTGCGCATGTAATTTTTTGGTGCAATTCTTCTCTCTCCTCAAATCCGTGCATTGAATTCCAGGTCGCAGCACCCGGAATTTCAACCACAATGGCCTCCACCGGCACAGACTACGGCTCGAAAGACAACTACAATGAGAGGATGATCAAAGTCGATCCGGAGAAGGCGCCCGGATATGATACCGAGCCGCGACGTGCTTCGATGACGGGCTCCGTGAAGCACTACGATTCTACCCACCGGAAACTCAAGCCTCGTCACATTCAGCTGATCGGTATTGGAGGAACAATCGGAACCGCGCTCTACGTGCAAATAGGCAAAGGCTTGATGAACGGTGGTCCAGGAAGCTTGTTCCTAGCCTTCTCTCTATGGTAAGTCCGGCTCCACGAAGTACAATATCGAGTTTCAGCATGGTGTTGCAAACCATTGCTACCCAGTACAAATGTCTTGCAACATTCTAGCGGACCCGGACTGTGGAAAGCGTTGCGAGACTTTTGACGCATCGTCGTACGCTCAGTAAGCTAATTTCACCAGGTGTACCTTCATCCTTGCTGTCACACTGTGTGAGATTTCCCCCCAAGCGCAACAAGCCCATCTGCAACAATTCAATCAGCGGCGCTGCTCGTGGCCAACGAATTACCGAAAGCATTCCCTTTGCGTCAAAAATATGCCCACGCGCCACTCTTTTACTGATACAAGGTGTCAGGTATGGCTGAAATGGTCTCGTACCTACCAATCTCTTCGCCCTTCATTCGATTCGCCGGTCGTTACGTCGACGATGCTTTTGGCGTTGCCTCAGGCTGGTACTTTATCCTACCACCCATTTGGACAGCGTATATTGACGTTTTTCAAGGAACTTCTTCATCTTTGAAGCCGCGTTGTATGTATTATAGTGCTTGAAATGCGTGTGAGATAGACACTAACATCGACGTTCAGAGTGCCTTTCGAAATCGTGGCCTGCAATGTGATTATAACTTTTTGGTCTGATGTGGTGCCTGTTGGCGCCATCATTGCG
The DNA here is from genome assembly GCA_010015675.1 of Byssothecium circinans. Lineage (NCBI taxonomy): Eukaryota > Fungi > Ascomycota > Dothideomycetes > Pleosporales > Massarinaceae > Byssothecium > Byssothecium circinans. Next base: position 62,053 of record ML976992.1, on the reverse strand, counting down.
ATTGTGATCTTGCTCTATGGGTACGTTGCACAACCACAACTGGACGTACAACCTCAGACTAACGCAATCGCAGCCTGATCAATATGATGGCAGTCAAATGGTACGGCGAGACTGAATTCTGGGCTGCATTGGGCAAAGTCTTGCTTATCATTGGATTGATCATCTTCACATTTATTTCTATGTTGGGTGGGAATCCCATCAAGGACCGCTACGGCTTCAGATACTGGAAAAACCCTGGATCTTTCAACGAGCTCTATCGCCCTGGAAACCTTGGTCGCTTCCTAGGGTTCCTGCAATGCTTGATCCAGGCTTCTTTCACCATCGCTGGGCCTGATTACGTAAGTAGAATACCGTGCTCACCCTATACTGACCACAAGTGCGTGGATCTGGGATGTGCACCCATGATTGAGCCTTGCTGACTTTGTGCCCCCTATCCAGGTCTCAATGGCTGCCGGAGAGGCAGAGAACCCGAGGAAGATCATGCCGCGAGCCTACAACGCCGTCTTCTACCGACTGACATGCTTTTTCGTGCTCGGTTCGCTATGTGTCGGAATCAATGCAAGTAGTCGGTATAATAACCCACCATTTCATAACTAACAAGAAGCAGGTCCCATACAACGACCCCGAAATGACCGCGGCCTTCAAAGACGGCAAGCCCGGCGCCGCCGCATCCCCCTACGTCGTAGCCATGAACCGTCTCCGCATCGAAGGCCTCCCCCACATCGTCAACGCCATGGTCCTCGCCTCGGCCTTCTCCGCCGGAAACTCGTACGTCTACTGCGCCTCGCGCTCTCTCTACGGCCTCGCGCTCGAGGGCAAAGCCCCAAAGATCCTCAGGAAGTGCAACAGGTCCGGCGTACCCTACTTCTGCGTCGGCGTCGTGCTCGTCTTCGCTATGCTTTCGTTTCTGCAGCTCGGCGAGAACTCGGCTAGAGTGTTGAGCTGGTTCGTTAGTCTGGTTACGGCGTCGCAGCTGATTAACTTTAGTGTGATGTGCTTTACTTTTATTAGGTTTTATAATGCGTGTAAGGTGCAGGGTTTGGATCGGAATACGCTGCCTTACAAGGGCTTCTTGCAGCCGTATGCTGCATACTACGGTCTGGTAGGCACCTTCATTATGGCTTTCGTGGGTGGATATACCGTCTTCCTAGACGACAACTGGAATGTGCCGGATTTCTTGTTCTCGTAAGCCAGCCTCCCTTTCAGATGTAGATTGACCTGGTAGCTCACTTTGGTATAGGTATATGATGATCTTCCTCTTTCCCGTTCTGTACCTTGGATGGAAGTTCATCAAGAAGACAAAGCTTAGAAAACTGCATGAGGTGGATCTGCTGCAGGATTTGGAGGAGATTGAGGATTATACGAGGAATTTTGTTGAGGTGGAGGAGACGAACAAGTTCAACAAGATTTTGGATAAGCTGTTCGGTTGATCAAGGGATGAGAGCAGAGGCTTGCGTTTAGGATTCTAGCGGAGTGGCTGGGGCCGCACTTCATGTCGTTTATAGGTAATCAATAGAACACAAGTTAGAAACACCAATTGGGAGATTGCTAATTGCCATTTCATTCCCGCTGTTCGCAACAGTTCTATGCACATTCATATGGGTATCACCAAGTCTCAAACCCCAGAGAGACCATCTATGCCTTATAGCCACTCACGATCTTTTCAACCTCGCTCTTTACCTGCTCGCATCCCCACCTCATCTCCTCATCATCGCGAAGCATGCCAACGAGGAGCCCTTCCACTTTCCGGCCCAGATAGCCACCAATTATCTCGCCAAAGCCTTCAGGTAGCTCGCCACGCCTCAAGTTCGTCAGAGCCTCGATGCGCTCCATCCTAGTGCCAAAGCTCTGCAACAGCTCGAAAGCGACGACTCCCAGAGCATAGACATCGAGCTTTTCGCTCACCATTCCACCGGATGGCGGTCGATAGAATTCAGTGCCGACGGGCTTACTGGCAGCACTGTCACCCAGTACCGCTACAAGCCCAAAATCGCCGATCCTAGGAGTAACGTATAGGCACTCGCGACTTGGGCAGTGGCGGCAAGTGGAGAGGTCTACAGAACTGACCGGTTGGCGGCGACTGGATGCGAGCGACAAGAACACGTTGGCTGGTTTCAGGTCACGGTGGACCACGCCCTCGCTATGCAGATACTCGACCCCGTCGATAATACTATTGAGAAGCTCGAGTGAAATGCAAGTATGGAAGCAATGGGTTGGACCTAGCTTCTCCGAGGAAAGGAAAGACGATAGATTGCCTTCATATAAAGACATCTGAATGTTGAGAGTGAGGTAGGAACCATTATGACGAGTCGAAACCAGCTGATTTGGCATGTCACTAGATAGAGTTAGCATTAACCGTTGGTTGAAGGCTTTTTATGAGCTTACCTGTCAGACATGAAGCTCGAAGACTCCTCAAAAGTCCTTGGAATCACCTCTATATCGTCATCGCTTTCATCCTCATGAATGATTTGGGCAATCGCGCTTCCGCGTGACTTTAGGGAAGAAATGCTCGTTATTGTCGCTTCGCTTGTGCGGCGGTCTCTGCGCTTGGTACCCACTTCGCTCAATGGCAGATCGTTGACTACATCGAGTGGTTGCTCCGCTCCAGCGCCAGTGTCGCTATCTTCAAAAACAATGCCCATATCGGAGTATTGGTCAGGTTCACCGTACGACGCGCCATAAGCCGAGGAAGTGGAAGCATCAGTCCGCTCATCGTTGAGGAATTGGCCAGGTAGCACAGCATCGCCAGAGGGGCAGTACTCCAACCAAGCGTTGAAATAGCGAACAATGTTTACGTGGTCAAGTTGGGCCAGTGACCGAACTTCTTTCAACATATTCTCCATCTCTTGGGCTCGGTTCCCTTCGGTGAGAGTTCGTATCTTCGCAGGGCTCACAATAATCCTCTTGACTGCGTAGAAAGAATTGTCCAGCTTGTGCTTCACCTTGTACACCTTGCCGTATCCGCCCTTGCCCACCATCTCAATTTCGGTATAGTCGCGTGCATACCTGTCCGTATGAAGTCCATGGAGGCCGTGAAGGTATGGTGGGATCGGGACCCGTAAGCCGAGGGCCAGGTCCAGATTGGCGGTAATTGCTTCGACACCGGTGTCGACAACGTTGAGGGGCCGCGGTACTAGGGCTTGGGATACCCCAGCAGCAGCAGCGGTTCCTACCGCATTCATATCCCCTGAGATCCCGTTGAACTGAGCGCGGGTCACCCTGTTAATACCTTCCTTTGCCGCGGCACGGGCGTGCTCCATCGCATCACTAGCATATTTGTGATCCTCAGAGTCCAGAATCTGGTGGACAATGCCCTGGTACGCAGACTTCGCCACCTGTTGAACTTCTGGATCAGATTGGTCCTTGCCTAGACGCTCTGCAGTGTCCCTCAGAGTCTTTTCTTCGAGTAATGAGTGCATGAGGATATCGCGAAGTTGAGAATTGGATCTAGAGGTTGTGACTCCCTGAACTGTAGCTGGTATCCCTGGTAGCCCAACAGGCGCAGCAGATGACGATGTATCAATAGTGTTAATCCTTGAAAGCAGATTATCTGCCGGGGCATCATGGCTGGCATCCTCACGATGATCGGATGAATCGTCGCTAGAAGAGCTTTCGCTTGGTCGACGGAATAAGGACCTTGTGGGCATTTCGAAGATCTCTAGAATGAAGAGGTCTTCAATATTCTCGGGGATGGATCAGGAGCGCCGTGGGGTGTGTCGAGGCTGCCCGTGCCTGGGTCGACGCCGAGAGGGCGCCTTGAACGACGGTAATGACGTAACGAGGGAATTACAAACAACGATATGGGTTGCAGATAATAAACGATGCCCCGTGCCTCGCGATGGACAAAGTCCTCACAGTCTGGATCTGGAGCGTAGATTGTTCGCCTACAAACGATAGGCGACGATAGCAACGTAAACGACGGTTTCTATGAAAGAAAGCGAGGACGCGAACCGCAGCCCTAGGAATTTCGATGATGACAAAATACCACGGCTCTTGAAGATGGGCAAGTCCGATTGAGCGTCTCTTTCCAAGTCCTAAAGTAGGCAGCTCAAACCAACGACGGTGTTGACCGTGACTTTGAAGATGGTAGACTCTCGTGATTAGACTGGAGCAGCTACTGTCCAAATTGACGTAGCGTCCTTGACTCTTGTTGACAGGGGAGGGTTGTATGAATGTTGTTTAGAGGTCTGGTCGCAAGGTAGAAGAGCGAAGTATTATTCGGCCTCGCGTGCAGCCATAGCACATTGCCATGGAGCCCGCAGAAAGATCAAAACAGAACATAAGAGAAGAAGTCCATGGAAAGGCGACGTGGTCTCTCACCTTGAGATGAAGAGTGTAGGCAGAAGGGCGCAAACGTACCAGATGTCGGACCACAACAAGCGATACGCTAGAGCAGATTCGGCACTAGCGTCAACTAGTTCCCGAAGCCAATAACCACGTGATAGCGCTATTTCACTGAACGACACTCTTTGAAAGACCGCACGATTGCTCCACACTTCAAACATAAGTATTTGCGCCATACGATGGAGGTCTCTAATCCACCCGCTCCACTGTAACGCAATACTTGAAGCAACTGCCTGGCCCAATATGCCGCGACAACTCCCATGGAAGAACAAAGGTGGAGGAAGCGGAAGCAAGACGCGAACGCTGCCCCAGAAGACTGCGCCGAAGCCACGGATTCAATCTGACATCGACGATGACTTCTTCGCGGATACTGTATTGGCCAGAGACCCACGGGACTCCGACGATGATTTTCCTGAGCTACCACATGCAACGCCGAATGCGCGGACATCCCGCAAGAGCAAGGGCAAAGATCCAGTTGAAGGCTCGCGACTACTATCTTCATCACCACCTCCCGCGGAAGAACTTCCACCGCCAGAGATAGAGTACATGGACAAAGGGGTCGATAAGTTCGATCTTCGCGACGACGAATGGATGATGGTAGAAGACGAGCTCCTTCAGACGGCCAAACTCTTCACTCGACACTTGCATCTTGCGGAATACGATCGCATGAAAGCGGATATCGACGAGAAGAAATTGCGGAACGAGAAGACGCCGCGACCTGTTGTTCCTGGCGCCAAACCTTCGATAGTGGGTCAATTTAAGAAGAAGGCTGAAAAACAATCCAAAGTTCAAAAGGCATTCTTTGACGCTGAGGACGAAAGTGAGGAGGAGGAAAGCCCCGTGAGACATAGGCCTACGATCACAACCTCTGTTCCCAATCAACGATCCCTTCAGAGTCGTCCACCGACAGTTAGTGTGACGAATCCCCGCACAAACACTGCTATTCGACAAAAGCCCAATGAAAGTGGATCTGACAGCGATGATTTGGACGCGCCAAAACATCTCACAGTGACAAAGCACGAAATCCCTTCAAAACCACCTCCAAAGCCAACCCAAAAACCGCTTTCAAAACCAGCCCAGCCTACCCCCAAACTAGTTCCTTCTCCCCCCGAACCAACGCCATCATCGTCTTTCGTGAAACCCGCACTACCTACTCTCTCCAATGCCCGCGCTCGAGCTCGAGCTCGCGCTGCACAGATGAGTCGACCTAACTTACTGGACTCATGGGATGACTTCGTGCCAAACGGTGTCTCTGCCGCAGCAAATACACCATCACCGCCAGCGGTCAAGGAGAAATCATTATTAACCCACCGTTCGTCTTCACCTGTGAAGGCCGCGACGCCAGCTACGAAAAAGGCCGATAGTTCTGTCAATCTATGGGACAACTTCAACACACCGAAGCGAGATACGCTTTCCAAGGAAACTTCAGATCGCCTTGCTAAGCGCAAAGCAGATAAGGATAAGGAGAGCAGGAGTAAAGCTAGGAAGAAGGACGTGGATGACATACCTACTTTCATGTTTTGATACCTTTATGGCAATATGGATACGGGCAAGGGTTTGATTCACCTAGAAGTTTTCGCGATGGAGTTATTTAGTGGGCTTGGTTTTTGATTAGCTTTTTGATACCCGGTCTCGGACAGACCATTTCTAAATAGATATATAGACGATTGCATATGATAATTCTAGAGAATATCAAATCACAAACCATATTCTTTGTAAAGTCGGCAAGACATTGAAAGGAGCACGTATAACGTTGATCTGACCACCATAACCACGTCCCTAGATCCGTTATGCACAGCACCATCCAATATCATCAAGAATCCCACAGCCATGGAAAAAACCGGCAACCAAACACCGATAGAAATGCCAACCGTATACCCGAAACACCATACATGCAACTCAAAATATCCCCGCTCCTTCAAACACCCCAACGCTCAAGAAATACGCAGAGTCTCTCCATACCTTCTCATCCCCCCATCACCACCGATTCTGCCCCCAATAGCCATACCCCCACCCGCTCTTCTTCTGCGTACCATACATCACCTTCCTCTCTCCCTCCCTCCGCCACGCGTCCGCCTCCCCTCTCAACCTGCCAAACTCCACCCACCAAAACCTCGCCAACTCCCCCACATCCTCGACAAACCCATCCGGGCCGCGATTATACACCCACAGGCCCACGATCGCCATGCCGCCCCACAGCGCGATGGAGAACACTAGGCGTATCCAGAACATAACCGCGCGGTACGCCATGTCAAGGACCTTGAGGCTGATGAGGAGCAGCACGAGCAGCGCGAGGATGGAGGCAATGTCGGGTTGCGTTGTTATCTTGTGGAGGAGCGGCGTGAGATGTGTTTGGAGGGTTTTGAGGACGGCGAAGGTGGAGGTTAGGAATTGTATTAAGGCGGTGAAGAGGGAGGGGGGGAGGTAGCTGGAGAGATAGGGGGCGTAGGCTGGAGTTTGTTAGTGGTGTGCGGAAAGGAGAGGAGTATGGGACGGGATTACTTTGTATAAAGTCCATCGTGGGCTAGCTATGTGGTGTGTATGTCGTTGGAAGACTGCTTGTTTGAACGTGTGAACGGCGGTGTGAAGGTATGTGCGCGGGCAAAGTTTGATGCGCGTGGAATATACCAAGGCAGGTGCGTGAAATGGAAGATGCGTAAAGCCTTGAGAGAAGCCCAAGGCTTACTATAGTATTCCCTGGTCTTTGTTGCGTTCAGTGCAGGTTCCGCCTTTGTTGTAGTTCAAAGATGTTTGTGTTTCTTTCACGAGCTCTGGCCTCTAGCCTCGCCTACGAAAGGAACAAGGGTTAGCTGCGTCAAATCTTGGCACCGACCCCTCCCCGTACTCGCACTTTGTGTCGCGCATCCCAACCCAAACACACTCGCAGAAAGCCCTCCTGCATTCATCAATCACGTCATTCAATTGTCACACCAATGCACCTCTCCCGCAGTCCACCCGGTTACCGGGACTTCGTCCCTCGTCAAGTTCTGGCTGCAGTTCATCGACATTGGGAGTTTCATCAGGAAGGAGCGGTGAAGGTAGGCAGACCTCGCGATGGCTTTGAACAGAGAAGATTGTACATGTATAGCGCAGACCAGTGCATTGCCGGTGAATATAGGGCCGAAGCTTAAGGAATGGGGTTTGGAGTATGCAGGAGTATCTGATACTATCACTTGGGCAATGAGACGAGACGACAGGGTAGCAGCAAATTTATCGTTGCATTAAGTCAACTATCAAAGAATACCAAATTCTGCCCTGCAGGTGAGCCTGCGTGCGTGAATACATTTATCTTCGTCACTATGTGGCGATACCGTCTTCTTCCATCACTGTAGTTCCCTCTGCTTTCCTACCACCTTCGTTGTACGCTAACAATAAAGAAAGATAGGGGCAAGTGCCTATGTAGGTGACAAGTTGTCTGGTATCACAGAAAAACAACAGAGCTCCTCCAAACGCCAAAAGAACCGTATGCGGCCGTCAAATATGTGCAGTGAAGGGTATCGACTGAAAGAAACGTCGTGTGGAGAAGTATGTCGTGCGGAGACATAAGTGGGGGTCGTTTGTGTGTAGAAGGTGGGTGTCCAACCAGTTGCTGCAGGCGAACCTGTGCGAAGCAGGGGACGCCGAATAGCGAATGGAAGGGTATGGCCCTGTTGCCCAAAGCGTTATGCTGTGAGTGCGTTCAAGGACGCCAGGGATTAAGCCTGCAATGTCGCTAGGTCGACTATTTGAAAGAGGATATCTGGATGCTACCCGTTGTTACTCATACCTTCTCAGAATACGAGTCGAATGTGTAAGAGAGGTTGAGCGGGCGCGTGGACTGGCTGAAATGGCGGGTTGGATCTGTCGGGTGAGAGTCAAAGTCCATGCTGAAGTCGAAGTCAAATGCTGAAGCCTCAGACATGGACGGATAGTGGGTACGAGGGGAGCTTCCATACGATCTGCGTGATGTGTATGACGACCGAGGAAAGTCACCAGAGACGGATGCAGGAGATGCAGGCGAGTAGGGAGTCGGCGGTCGGTCTGCGAGGGAAGAAGCACAGCTTGACTTCCTACGGACACGTTCCGGCTTCCTGAGCGGAGGAGGCGACTTGATCGAACTGTCATCGCGAGGGGATGGCGTCCGGCTTTGTGCTCGGGCGAGGTCATAGTTGATAAGTTCTTTTTCGAACATGTTGGGTGTTGGTGCAGTTCGGACGACAGCGGGCTGAGTGGGTCTGATGCCATACTTCTCTGGGCGTTGCGTGTATTGGCTTGGCCGACGCCATGATTCAAACTCCGCATCGTCCAGCGGTGTGACTGCTCGAAGCGAAAAGCCTCGTATCTTTCTCTTCGATCTTCTGGCACAGAAGAGGGCGAGAACAGTGACGCAGCCGAGGACCAGAGATCCAACAACGACGCCAAGGATGATCCAGATTTTGGTTTCCTCCATTGTGACACACGGTGATGGAGGATCTAAATTAATATGGTGTTCGGGCAATGTGTGAATGGAGCTTGTTGTCCAAGGTAGTGATAAGACCAGTAGCTGTGTAGTGAAGAAAGTCCGATGGCCGTATAGTTGGTATCGACAACCGGTCCAAGGAAAGCGTGATGGGATGGTGAGAGTTGGCAAAGCCCCGGGTGAGTACTGGAGACCAAGGAGTGACAGCTAGTCGTCCATGATTGCGAGTGTCCAAACTTGGGATGGCAGAGCAATAATGGTAACTTTGAAAAGACTGAGTTGAAGGGGTGGCCCAAGCAGTACGGTAGGCACGGAGCGGGCCAGATAAGAACAAAGTAGGCGGAACGGGTAACCCAAGGCAAGGTCATGCGCAAGCAGGCTCGCTCCACCCACACCAGAAGTAGCAGCGATGGTGGATGGGTAGCAATACCAGTGTGAGGAAAGAGTTTCGAGGCGCACCCGTACCTGCAGCTGGAGGGCCCGTCTAATAGCTTGGCTGGAGGCGAATACCCGTGGACCTGCAAGGAACCAGCCTCTGTGCCTGGTGGTGGGCAAGTCAGTATTAAAGAAGAGGAGCGGTGAGCGGTGTTAATTTTACATCTGGCTTGGAACTTCAATGTCACACTCTAGCGTACTACCCACGATAGGTAGTTCGACCGCCCCGACCGCTCGCTAGGGTTACCTGCATTTACCTGCAGCACACCGACCGGGCACCTGCACGCTCCACCTTCCCACGCTTGCTCCGCTTTGAAGCCATGAACGACGTGGCGTTGGTGAGGTCAGCAGCCGGCGATGCGGTGCTATAGACGTGTATGGCTTGCTATGGCTGCCGGCTCGAATGGCAGCCGGGCGCCGCACACCACCGTCGATACAAGTCATTTTGGCGGCGTGTTTCCTTGCGTTGCACTGGTGAGGAGGCCCGTACTGCGAAACGAGGGACGGGTTGGAGCTCTGGCAGCGGGCGGGGACGTCTCAGAGCAGGAAATTCTGCGAGTGCTGGCGTTGAGTCGTTGAGTGGTTGGAGCCGTGCCCCTGACACAGTGGTCGATCACCATGACAGCGCGCTAGGCTGCTTGTGGGTTTGCTCCTGTACGACGCTGGCCAATCTGATATCGAAGCAGCTCCCATTCCACCGGGCAACTGAAGTGGGAGCCTCATCTTCGAGGCTGGAATGTATCTATGCGCTGTCACTGTAAAAAAAGTTTGCCTTGAAGATGCAGGTACGCTAAATCAAGCGCAAGTGGGCACTACCACCTTCGTCTGCCAGTGAGAGGGACAGCCGAGCATGCCTGGTCGCTGATAGATCATAGAGCCATCGCGCGTCCTGCAGCAAACTGCAGCTCGGCCGCAGGGGCACCGAAGAGTGCCTTCTCTCAAGTCCTTCTTTGGCCCTGGTGATGCCATGTCAACCACTGCTGACTGCGTCCCGCCATCCAGGAAACGCTACCATGGTACCATAGGTATTCCGCCCCAAGTCCAATCGACTACTCCCAGACTGCTCCTGACTGTTGAGCTTGAGACAGCCTCAAAGGAACTCGAACCGTCTTCCACGCTACCACAGTAGCAAACAAAGCCGAAGTCTTGCGGTGAGTATCACCATGGCCGACTCCAGACCGCAAGCCAGCATGCCGCTGCTGCTACTTCCCGCCTCCGACGCCATAGTATAGACGTGACTAGGCTGTATTGGACTGTTATTATTATTGCAATAGTGGAAATTCTCCGAAGCGCTCTTTGCGCTCGCAGTCATTCTCGGCTATCATCGCCGCAGGAACCCACCCTCAGGAGAAGTTAACCCCAACAGCACTGACGACATCTTACTGAGAAGCAATTTCGCATAGAGCTCACCAAAGCATCCCATCACATCTTAAAGCTCTTCTATGACTGCTTCATGACGCGGCAGTCAAAGAGAACTCAATCGCACGCTCCCCGCGTTCATGATCTCCAGTACCGTCCCGTAACCGAAATTATGGTCCATCAATCCAGACGGGCGAGGCTCGAAGCGGCATTGAAACGTGACCATCCATCGAGCAATTATTGATAATACAAGCCGCCACTTGGAGCCGCTTACTCTCTGATTTATGAAACCGGATGGCGTGAAATGGCGCACCAGAATCATCCCGCAGTTCATGGGAATTCTGAGACTACGCTTTTGCCGCGCTACAGATCTCACCCTCTTGGCCTTACGGCTAAAGTCGGCTTGCACGTGGGCTCATCATCTTCACAGGCACAGTGCAAGGGGCTCCCTATTCCTGCCATGCTTCTGTTAGCCTTCCTTTCTCGCACTCAATCTGCCATCCTACTTTTCATATCGCATTGCTACGGAGAGCTTTTCTTTGTGGTGAAATGGTGCAATTGAATGGATACACGTTGAAAATCTATTGCTTCAGCCTCATGCAATCTGAGTCGGCAAGGCCGATGCAAAGAGAAGGTCGCGTTGAGATGTTGCTACGGCGTGCAGGGCAAATCTTCACTTGCGCCAATCACCGAACACAGGTCCATCAGCGCTCATCCACCTCCACACCCCTTCACCTTCTGAATTTCAGCTTTCGACGACCTCCTCACATATTTGGGATGGTCGGTTGCAGAAGCCAGGCGAATTGCCAGAACAGCCGCAACCCCATGTCGGTAACTGGAACCGTCCCGTTCCGTTTCACGAGCTCCAGCTTTCTCCACTCAAATGCGCCCTCCACAATCAATATATCCGCCATGTCTATCGTCACGATTTATCTCGCCTGAGGCATTTCGAGTTTCCTTTCACATATCAGCAGACCTTTTACGCCTCCGCCTCGTCATCCATATATAATCACCGCAACGCTCACCGATCTAAGTACTCGTATTCATCAGCTGCCACGCCCGGTCTATTGGTCTATCGTCGGTGGATCGATAACAGGTTTGAGAAGTCATCTCACGCACCTCACTGACAAATCCCATGTGGTTTCTCATAGGGCTTACGACACATCCTAGACTTACCCGCAGCCTCGCTAAAAAAGGCGAAGCGAGGATACGAGCTTCGACTTTGGGCAGCACTCATATGCCGATCCTAGGGATTAGCGATTAGCGATGGCAGTTATACTGCTGCAGTGCTGCTTGAATCTGAATGCGAGGCCTTTGAATGACCATGCGCGATAATGACGCTGTGGGCATTGCGGAGAACGCATGACGTGCGTATTAGACGTTTCAAACTTCAAAGCCCCTAATCTCTAGTCCATCCATCTTGCTCGTTCACCTCACCACTACTCGCTGCATCCTGCATCATTTTTGCTATCCGAGTCAGACGACTAGCACGCACCTCCCATTCGTTTCACCATTCGCAGCTGACCTTCCTTCTATTCTATAAGCTGATGGCCTTGCGCAGCGCCCTCTCACACTCTTCTCCTTCATGTTCTACATTCGCTTCTCTCATCGCTACATTTCTGTCGCTTTTCAAGTCGTGCGCCTCTTGCATACTGTCCTATACAGTTTTCACTCTTTACGCTACTTACTCTTCTTACAAGTCCTTTCCTAAGGTCATAATTGAATGTTACTCGCACAATTTTACTCCACGAATCGCGCCCAAATCCACTTTGATAAGGGCTGCACTGTACGGAGTATAGCATGCAAAACAATATTCCGGCCTATCTACTACCTGCCGCTGTCGATAACAGCACTTTACATTTCTCCATCCCCCACGTTCGAAGCCCATCAGATTGTTGGAGGAAACAGATGTTCATACATGTTGGTGCTTCCTATCGTAGATTAGCTAGCCTGTATAACATGGACAAACTTGGCTGAAACCGCGGGGTCCTACCATTTCCAATCTAAAATATTTTCCGTTTCCTTCATTTATTCGCTCGTTGTGCAAGGTTTTCCTTCCACTGCAGCGACTGCGGAGAAATATCCAGCTTCTCGGTCCTTTAGTGGGCTTCTGTGGAAAGACGTTATGAGGCTTGGCTCAATGAATATCAAGCTATAGGATGTTTCCTGTTGGACTTGGCTTCAATTTGCCCCTGGAAACAAGTTTCTGCGAATTTCGTTTGTTCCGCAGCGGGTGACCCCAATGCGAAGGTTTGTTCGAGTATATGAACTGTGGTCGAGCCACGGGAAGTAGAGGCACGATCTCATCGCACCCTCACTTCTCGTTTACATTCCATTCACTTACGCAGGCTCGCCCAAGATGTCGTTCAACAAGCAGGCTATCGTTCTCTCTATTCTCTCCGCTCTCACCGCAGCTGCTCCAGCCGGTATTCCAGTACGAGCCGCTGCAGCCCCGCCCGCATCTTTCACAGCGAACCCCAACATCGGTCCTGGAGGCAACAATTATGTCGACTCCCCTCATTTTCGCATTTACGGAGCATCAGGCACCACTGCGACGAACACTCTGAACATGCTTGAAGCCGCCTACTCTTGCTTTGTCGATACCCTAGGCTGGCGCTCTTCTGGGCTCGCCTACAACGACAACACCGACAGCGATGGGCCGTGGACAAAGGTCAACATTTATTCCGTTGGCTCGCTCGATGGTGCTGCTGGAGTCATGCATGCCGATGCTGGCATGTCTTGGTTAGAAGTCGTCAACAGCTACCTTACAGTCCCAACCGTCACAGTGCATGAATATGGTCACGGACTGACTTACCATGCCAAGAACTGGGTCGACCAAGGCCGTACGGGTGCTTGGTGGGAAACCACGGCGAACTGGGTTGCCGATACTTATACGACATCGCCATTGTGCGCGTCTGCACGCTCCAAGTTCGGCCAGTCGACAAGCGGGACTGAGATTGACCTTCGCAAGATCATTGGCGACTCTTTTCAAGTTCTTGTTGATGGCAGTGCGGGATCCGGAAACTACTACGAGGCATGGCCATTCCTCGCCTACCTGTAAGCACTTGTGTGTGGAAATAATACAAGACATACACTGACTTTACATGTTTAGCACCTACAACCCTGACAACTTCGCTGGGCTTGGCACAAACACCATGCGCGAGTCTTTCGCCCAATACAGCAAGGGCAGCAATGAGACACCGCTCCACACATTCGGCCGTCTGTCCACTGGTGCTACCATCCAAAAGGTAGTCGGTCGCTACTGGGCTCGCATGGCCTTTGTCGACATTGGCCACCCCACCGCACAGTCCGTCTTCCTCAGCCAGCGCGGCAGTCTCAACTACGCCAACCTCGATTCGCAGGGCAATGGCAACTACAAGGTGAAGTCTGCGCGCCGTCCTCGTTACATGGGCGCCAACATCATTCCGCTCAAGAAGTCGGGCACCGTTACCGTTACCGCGAAGATTACGACCTCTGGAAGTTACACTGCTACACTTGCTGTTCGTAATACGAGCAGCGGCGCTACTCGGTATATTGATTTCGCGAGCGGGTCTGCTTCGACGTCGGTGACTAGCTCTGAAGAGGCGGCGGTTGTTGTTGCGAACACGCCGAACTTGATTCAGTACGATCCGTTCCAGCTCGGAAGCGATGTCAACACCGGCATTGACTACACTTTGAACCTCGTTGGAGCCACGGCATAAAGTGTTACCGGCCTGTGATAGGAGGATTGGATTTTTGGGAGAAGGCGAGAGAGAGAGAGCGTTTTATCATTCTTGCACATACTTTTTATTCCATTTGTATATACTTCTCCAAACAAGCCACTTTTTTATATCATACTAGCAGGCTGTCAGTTACTCCTACTATGTTTGTATCCTCCAAGCAGTGCGGAACCTTTTCTCGCTTATCTCGGAGTCCAGCTCCACTCCCAACCACATGCATGGATCATCAGTCTAGAATCCACACCCACTGCACATGACATCTCGCCTCCCCCCCAACTCCAAAATATATTAATTCTTGGTGTGGGATATGGGATATCCGCCACCCCGCGAACTATACTACCAACGCAATATACTTCGGGGTAATACGGTGGTTCTATCAATGATAAGAACAGGGGGTAGACGGAATCGATACTGCAGTCGATGTGCAACGGCGCACATGATGCAGCTGCAGGACGCACACTGCATGCAGCATCTGGTTCTGCGATGCACTGCAGCAGCACGGAGACAGGTCGCATCTGCAAGCGCTCGGTATTAGGAAGTGTTACACAGATCTTGATTTCCTTCTTTTTTTAATGGAAGTCGTGTAACTTGCGTGTTGTAAGCGCTTGCGGAGTACGAGCGGTGGAATCGTGGGTGGTGGAGATGCGGGGTACCATTGTAGGTGCTACTGCGGCGGAGTTCGTCGGTGTGGGTTCCAGGTACCTAACTTAATGTATACATTGGGGAGGTCCTTGAAGCCTTCCAATATTGTGAGCGCTTCGGACGTGTGGCTGAGTCCATTTTCGTTCCTTTTCCGTCGTCCATATCTATTGGATTTGTTAAAAAGAGAAATCACGTCTTTCCGTACGTGGAACAGGTAGTCAAGCATGACATCGATGGCACTTATCTAGTGCAGGCGTGGCCATGCCTTCAACCCGTCGACGAGCCTACATGTTAGGCTCGAACTTTCCTCCTCCAATAAATCCAAACGATACATCCATCCTCCCCTTCGGAAACTGCCACCGGCCCGCTCCGAGGCCCTGTCAAGATCTCATTCATAAACTTAAATTCCCAAACCAAACCCATCTCATGGTCACAAGCCGTCTCAAATAGCCTTCCCCACACAAATATCACCTAGCGATTATCATGCAAGCCTTCGACTCCTAATCACAGCGCTAATTTCACCGAGATACCGTGGTATTCACTAGCTCAACGCTTTCACATCGCATCGCATCAACGCAGCCTACAAACCTCATCCCGTCGGAGCATCTCCGAATGGTTCTCCAATATCTAGGGAGGGGATGTGACCACAAGAACTCCAAGATCACGACATGCGTAATCCTATGCAGTTGCCTAAAGAGCTGACAAGCGCCAACCCTTGACTCTGCGAAAGTGGTGAATAGGTTCCGCGGAGCCCTCTGGCTTATCAAAGAAGGAGCAATCATCGCCACTAGTACTGAGTACAGTAGGGTATCAACACAAGGAAAAAACACGATGAGGCGCACCGGCCTCAGAACTCGAACGACTTAGGATGAACGATTACGTAAGCGGAGCGGATTAACCTGCGTCCGACAGGGAAAAAAAACATGTTGAACCTCAACACTTTGGCAACCATGGTACGAGTGGAGTGCCCTCTGGCTTATTCTCGTACCTTGGGTAGCTTTTGTCGGCTGTTGCGTGCTTGGTGATCGAGGTGCAGGAGGTCGCCGTTGGCGAGGGGTTGATGAGGAGTTCGTGCTAAAGTACGGCACGGGGCTGACCGTGTGCTTGTCTTGTTCTGGGATGGATGTATTGACTGTTGCTATGAATATGTGTGCATGGGTTGAGAGCCGTGAGGGTCGTGAGGGTGAGGTAGGCATGAGGGCTCAAGAATTGCTTTTGCGATAGCCTCGAAATATTGAGCACGTTCAGCTTCCGCTCCGCGGTAACGGTTCGTTGACCATCTCAAGTGGCTCCGCGGCCGTCGTTTCTTTTCCAAAAACTCGCTCTCCTGTCTGATTTTTGGTTTTTGCGAACTGTGGGACCAGCCCTGAACTCAGCAGATAGTCTCCACTTTCTAGCAAATCCACCTATAATCCATGTTCCCTCACTACTAACTGTAGAATTTTGGAATTTTTCGTACGATGACTGATAGAAGCTGTTGTCATGGAGCTACAATTGCTTTCTACAATAGGAAGTCGATCGCAGTGGCTTGAAACAGTCGTACCAATTCCTCGTGCTGTACCTCATTGTACCACACACTCTACATGTGCAACTATCGAGTAGCACACGACTGGTCCAAAGATCCCGAGACTATGGCAACACCCATAGAATCTGAACCTACACCGATACCCTCCATATGCCTCCGCAGGGCAAACTTGCACATGCACCACGCACCACGCATCAATCAGGATGCACATACATATGCAAGTTCCGCTGAACGTGACCTGCACTATGAATCTCACGGCAGAAGATATAGACATGAGTCATAAAATACTCCGAGACGCGCTGCAACAAGGACGATCCGCACCGAACCGACAACGACCCAGACTCGGGTACGGTGGCGCTTACACACCTCTCAAACAGGACAGGCAGTTTTGACACTCATGAATGAGAGGCTTTTACAAGTTCCGGAAGTTGGCCTGTGGGTATCCATACATATGCCGCGTTCCACGCCACAAGGCTTTAAAGTTTGGAGAGTATGGATCTTAAAAACATGAACGCTTCGATACTGCTCGTGCTCAATATTCCCAGAGTTTCTCGTCTGACATGCCCGATATTTATACCGAGTGCGGACACGTACATGGTGAAGAAGACGAAAGTGGCGCTAAGGTATTGGAGCGAGGAGTGAAAGGGAATAAGGGATGTTAATGGTTGTAGACGTTGGCATATGCTATGTTTTACCCTTCTTCAAATCTCCACGTGTGTGTTCGTGAGAACACAAGGATGAGGAGCATCGATCTCGAATCATGGGAGATGATGGGTGGTGCGATCAGCTTCTTTCCCAGCGTAGAATAAGCCCGCGATGCGGAGATTTCGACACTTGATCTTCTTCCTTCTATTTTCAAACGTGACTGGGTTAACAAGGTGAGCTCAGGCTATCAGCACCGCTGTTTTGGTCATCTTACATGTTATCTTCCAGCCTGATCTCCAGCCCTTACCTCTTCGTCAAAGCATCAACAGCATAAAATACTGTTCCAAACCAGAGTTCATCACCGTTCACTCCAGTCCCTCTATTAGACCCGGATAGAAGACTTCCGAGGGAAAGGGAAATTCCCAGTCCATTGTCCTTCTCATACTGCTCCGGCTTCTAATCTCACTTTCATACTTTCCGTTTTCGCGGTACGCTTCACGGCTCAGCGCTGTCTCCACCCGTCACCAAATCAAGACGCATAGAACCACCATATTGATTCCTCGATACCTCCCTAACCATATCCTGTGGCAGCTTCTTAAAAGCTGTTGAAGCATCCACGCTGCGACATGTCCATTGTCCATTTGACACGTTCTCTCCCATCAAACGAAGACGGTTCGATTAGTCTCAGAGGTTCGGGGCCCATAACTCTGACGACGTGGACGATGCAGCTTTCGACATGAGAACGAGAGCATTTTCTTGAGCTTCTGGAGATATACATTGGCGAAAACAAGCAGTCCTACCATTAGAGAGATTCCAGAGCCGACGATGTGGTCTTTGCTAAGCTTCGAGGCTTGGGTTTCCAACGCTTTGAGTAGCATGGGCGTCACTTCCTCACTATGCGAATGAGTTGTCTTGTATCGTCAAGGGATTGCATCGGTCAATCAGGATCAGACTTAGTGTCCGGTCCGCCTTATTCCAGCTGAGGATAGCGTTGTAGAGAACGGGCTCTGAAGTAGATGAAGCCCTGTTCCAAATCAAAGTTTCTCATTGCTTCGTCCAAGATGAGAAGTCGGATACGTTGAACGAGTACCCGGGCATTCACCTCCAGATAGCACAACAGGTCGACGACTCAGACATATATATCAGTGTAGCTTAGCATTACTTCTGTTATCACACCACTGTAACATTGATGCCATCATTTCTCTAGGGCGGAAGAGAAAACACTCGTTTGGGCACAAATATTTGTGGGCTCGTGGTTCAAACCTAACTGTAGGCATGCATATATAGGTAGGCCATGGCTGGTTATACTGAAGAAAGGGTACATACATATATTCAGCTCATCCAAGATAATCTACACTTGAACGATCTATCGCATGGGCAGATCACTCTTCGACTCAAAGCTATACCGCAGCCATTCACCAACAGCCCTAAGGCTTTCCCATCTCACACTTTCATCCGCTTCCTGCATAAGCTCCATTACCCTGCCTTTCAATCCCAACTTTTCAAGTTGGTACCGCTTCTCTGGCACTTCCTTCACCAAGCATGCCACGTCGTTGCAACCAATAGCCAACACTTGCTTGTCATTTTCCCAGTCTTTCGATAGAATCTCAGCAAGTTTGCGGGGCAGTTCACCCTTATTTTCTTCGAAGATACGACGAGCATTTTCGCGCCAAAAGGTCGGGTTGCGGTGCGGCGGTGACCAGCGCAGGTGGCCCGTGCGTACTTCGGCAGCGTACTCGTCGAAGGTGGTTTGGGTTTTCGTGTAGTCTTCTAGGAGCTCATCGAGAGACTTGAGATCCTCCAAAGCGTCTTCATCGGTCAGATGGCGCGACTTCAGAGTCGTAAGTAAGGCGGGAAGGCGGGCGAGCACAGCGGCAGGAAGGAGCGTCTGGCGGTTTGAGGTAAGGAGATTAAGGAGGGTGGACAGTAGAAGGCGGGTCGTTTTCTCCTTCGGCGAGAGCCGTAGTAGATGTGTGTACAGGGTCACAATCTCGTGCTCACTGCAGCGTGTCAGTATCGTAATCGAATGGGGTATTCTAAATGGCAGCGTACTCCTGTAGCCCGTCTCCGACCAGCTCACCCTCGAAGCTCAACTGCCATATCACCAGCAACACGTGGTAGAGAAGCTGCAGCCCAACGCCGCCCGAGAGGCCTTCTGGCACGCTACGAACGCTCCCAGAGCTTCCATTCCCTAGGGTTGAATCTTGATCCTTGGTTGCGCCTGATGCAGCACGCAAAATGTCCACGAGCGGATTCAGTGTGTCTTTCCTCTGCTTCCAAAAGAGCTCTCTAGACGTCTTGTTTCGCAATACCGCAGAGTATTCCTGAACCGCGATGTCCTGCAGGCCGGCATCCGAGCTCTTAGCAAGGGCGGATAAGTAGTTGTATAGTTGTGGCAGTGCTTCATCGATTTGCGAGGCATTCTTGGAAGGCTGTGTAAGGGCGAAAGAGAGAAACTTGGATAGCACCGAGGATGTGAGAAGAGGAATAGGATCTTCGACGTTCGGTGAGGCTTTCAGGAGGGGGAGGAAAGGCTTAAAGGGCGTGGGGTGCTGGGTGAGAGCTGTGGTGAGGCTGGGGCTGTCTAGCAGAGGTTAGCTGTGCCATGAGACGCTTCTACATGTCATATACCGTTGATGAGATCCTCCGTCAGCACCAGCATGTACTGTACAATGTCCTGACGCTTTGCAGCGGCCTCGAAGATGCTCTGCGACCCGTTTCCGCCCAGTAGCAGCGATACGAAGCTCTGCACATCGGCCTCGATACGCTGTTTACGATCTTCTTTTCGCACCTTGTCAATTGACTTGATCTTCTGCAGGTCTGAGTCGGTAATGGTCTTCGCCCGCATGGCACCCTCCCATGATATTGGCCGCGTGCGGATGTTGGCCTGGATGGTGAAGAGGTAGGCGGGGGGATCCAGCGACATGGTGGCGAGCCCTTCGACGGTTATTGCAAGCGGGAAGAAGTTTGGGGACTATGCGGCAGCCGGTGATGGGCGTGTTGAAGCTTCGAGAGTTGCTTGGTGCTATACGCCCACCAGACCAAGCTGCGACGCCGTCGTCATCTGCTATGCTATCCATAAGAAGCTAGCTCCGCCGCTAGCTGTATCTCGACTTTGATATCTTGGCACTGCAGAACCTCGAACAAACCCAACATCAGCAACGCCACCGGCGCCGACAGACATTCGGGGATCCAAAGTAAAAGAGATGGAGCACTTCAGTTTGAAGCGGTCAACCGCGGCCGACCGCGGCGCGTCCAATCTCTCCAGCAAGGTCTACGTGCGATCCACCAAAAGCGGCAAGGTGCAAAAGATTGTGCGAGAGTTGTACCTGCGACAGGACATCCCCTGCTCATCGAACTTATGTAGAGCATGCCTGGATATTGCGCCCAAGGATTACACGAACAAAGCTGCACCATTCGTCCTCTCAGATACCCCGGCCGGGTCAAAGAGCTTCCCCAATGGCCAATATCTCGTTCCTGACACGAATGCCTTCCTGTCTGGTATGGATCTATTTGAAGTCGAGACCGCATTTCACGATGTCATTGTTTTGCAGACAGTGCTGGAGGAGGTCAAAAACCGCTCGCTGCCGTTGTACCATCGTTTGATAGCCCTCACAAAGAACGAGGGCAAGCGATTTTATGTCTTCTTCAACGAGTTCCGGCAAGAGACATACGTTGCGCGAGAAGCAAAAGAGTCAATCAACGATCGAAATGACAGATCTGTGCGACAGGCAGTGCAGTGGTACAATCAACACATCACAGCAGCTATCAAAGCGAGGAGCAAGAAGCAGACGCGTATTCCCTCTATCGTGATGATCACGGACGATAGAGATAACCTGAACAAAGCTAAAGCAGAGAGCATTCCCGCCATTACATGTACGTTGAAGTGCACTCACATATCACCTCGTTACTAACAAGCCGCAGTGTCTGATTTTGTGGTTGGGCTGGAGAATGCGGACGAGCTCTTAGACATGATCAGTGCCGCCCAGGATCAGCGAGAGGTCCGGTCGAAGAAAGCTGAAGTCTTCTATCCAGAGCACTACACCATCTCAAAGATGATGACCGGAGTAAAATCCGGAACCATGCACCAGGGCATTTTCAACGTCTCACCATACAACTACCTGGAAGGATCTGTACACGTACCCTCATTCGACAAGTCGTTACTGGTACTCGGTCGTGAGAACGGTAATCGCGCCGTGTCTGGAGATGTTGTCGTCGTCGAAGTTCTTCCACAGGAGCAATGGAAGGCTCCATCAACTAAGATCATCGAAGAGGAAACTTTGAACAAGAATGATAACCCCGAAATCGAAGATGGCGAGAACATTTCGTCCGAGCGAGAGCGAAAAGCACTGCAAGAAGAGGTGAAGAAGGCGCACGGCCAAAGCTCCGAAGGCAAACCTCAACCAACTGCTCGGGTGGTGGGTATTGTGAAGCGCAACTGGCGACAGTATGTTGGTCACATCGATCGCGACTCTGTGCGGTCAACATCAAAGTCGAGCAGAACCCAGCAAATGGTCTTCCTGGTACCCATGGACAAACGCGTGCCAAAGATTAGAATACGAACACGGCAAGCTGGAGAGCTCGTGGGTCAGCGTATTTTGGCCACGATAGACTCTTGGGAGCGAGACTCTCGCTATCCGATGGGTCATTTTGTTCGGTCGTTGGGAGAGCTCGAATCAAAGGGTGCAGAGACCGAGGCTCTTCTACTGGAGTGGGATGTGCAATACAAACCATTCCCCAAAACCGTCTTAGATTGCTTGCCAGTGGAAGGACACGATTGGAAAGTACCAGCAAGTACTGACGATCCAGGCTGGAAGGGGCGCCGAGATCTTCGCGACCTCATTGTCTGCAGTATCGACCCTCCCGGGTGTGTGGACATCGACGACGCGCTTCATGCACGAAAGTTGCCAAATGGAAACTTTGAAGTCGGTGTGCATATTGCGGACGTGTCGCACTTCGTCATGCCGAACAACGCCATGGACAAGGAGGCTAGCCAACGAGGAACCACAGTCTATCTAGTCGACAAGCGCATCGACATGCTGCCAATGCTTCTCGGCACGGATCTTTGCTCGCTGAAGCCATACGTAGAACGTTATGCTTTCTCGGTGCTCTGGGAGATCACAGTGGATGCCGATATTGTCGCCTCCCAATTCACAAAATCGGTCATTCGCTCAAGGGAAGCCTTTAGCTACGAGCAAGCGCAGATTCGGATAGATGACGATTCACAGCAAGATGAACTGACCAATGGCATGAGGACATTATTGATGCTTTCGAAGAAACTGAAGCAGAAGCGATACGATGCAGGCGCTCTTAATTTAGCATCTCCAGAAGTGAAGGTGCAGACCGAGTCTGAGACTTCTGACCCAGTAGATGTCCAGACAAAGAAGCTTCTCGACACCAACTCGCTCGTCGAAGAGTTCATGTTGCTCGCCAATATTAGCGTGGCAGCGAAGAACTACGAAGCCTTCCCCCAGACCGCCCTTCTGCGTCGCCACGCCGCACCGCCCAAATCGAACTTTGAAGAACTCGCCAACCAGCTCAAAGTTAAGAAGGGTCTCGAGCTCCGCAGCGACAGTTCAAAAGCCGTAGCTGATTCTCTGGATACATGCGTCGTACCGAACGAACCATTTTTCAACACACTCGTCAGGATCATGGCCACGCGATGCATGATGTCCGCCGAGTACTTCTGCGCTGGTACCCAAGCCTACCCTGAGTTCCGACATTACGGACTTGCGAGCGAGATTTACACACATTTCACTTCTCCAATTCGTCGCTACGCCGATCTGGAAGCCCATCGCCAACTCGCCGCAGCCATCGACTACGAAGCTCTAGATGCCTCTCTCCAATCGAAATCCAAGCTCGAAGGTGTTTGCAAGAACATCAATGTGCGTCACCGCAACGCGCAGATGGCTGGCCGCGCATCCATCGAATACTACGTCGGTCAAGCACTCAAGGGCAAAGACGTCAATGAAGATGGCTTCGTGATGAAGGTATTCTCGAACGGTTTCGTTGTCTTTGTGCCGCGATTCGGTATCGAGAGCTTGATCAGGCTGAGGGATCTGGTGACGCCGGAACCGGAAGCTGAATTCGATGCGGAGAATTATGTGTTGAGGATTAAGGGGGATGTAAAGAGGGATGTAGAGCTGTTCGAGAAGGTTACGGTTAGGATTACGGATGAGATTGAGGCGAGTACGGGAAAGAGGAAGGTCAAGTTGACGCTCCTTTGAGCGATCATGTGCTACATGGTTTACAGTACTAGGACAAAAGTATCCGGACCATCCAAATTGAGCGAAACCACCAACCACAGAAAATACCCACCACGATCAGTTTTGTATGGGTAATCGCTCACAATGGTGATCAGGGAGGGTCGAAATAGTGTTGTATTAATTCAGTACTTTGTTTGCCAGCCTCTAGCCTGGATAACTGCTCGAATCCTCCGTGGTACGCTCTCAATAAGCCTGTCAATACTAGCCTGTGGTATTGCTCTCCACGCTTCTTGAGCGCACTGAGTAAAATGATCTTTATCGACTCCCCTGAAGCCCTGGCCTTCAAGGTTAGGAAACAATTCAACTAGCTTCTGCTTTAGTAGCCACCAGAGATGCTTGATAGGGTTGATGTCTGGTGAGTACGGCGGCCAATCAATAACCTCGATTTCATGCGCGTTAAGCCAATCGGTGGTTTCTCGCGAGTTATGGATAGGAGCGTTATCCTGCATGAATAAGTAGGGCTCATACTCATCCTCCTCTTGATTAAAGAAGTCCTCCTCCTCCGGCTCATTCCAGGGTAGTAGGCCATCCTCTAGTGTATTAGTGTATGAGGTAGAGGTGTAGCCACGTGAGCCTCCGACGCGTTCCATAGCAATCAACTCACTCCTTCCCCCTAGCCAAATAGCTGCCCAAAACATCTGGCGTAGTACTGATTGCCTAGCCTTAGGCTCAATCATCTCCTTATACCACTTCTGCTGAGGTGTACGAAATACCCATACGCGTTTCTTACCGCGTCCTCTCTCTACTAAGCACTCGTCGGAAAACTTGACGCGTGCCCAGCTTGTAGAGCGGTTGAGACGCGCCCACCGAAGGCGGTTACGGGCGTCTAATGGAGAAAGCGCTGGCCGTAGTTTCGCGGCCCACTTCTTTATACCATGCCTTTTTAGTAGGCGAGAGAGCGTTCTAGAGGAAACGTTAGGCATACCAATAGCCTCTGCTTTCAGCTTTGCGTACTCTATACGCGGATACTGGCGAACGATCCGCAGTAGGCGACGCTCATCCCGAGCACCTATTTTCTTTGGAGCTCCTTTACGCGGTAATGAGGTTATTTTCCCGTGCTCATTCCATCTCTTTATAGTGTCGTAGTAGGTTGATTTGCTGACGCGAAACGTATCCTGGATTACCTTGGGCTTGACGCGGTTCTCAACCGCGCTGAGTATAGCCGCGCGTAGGTGTGGGCTTAGCTCTTTCTTAGGTGGGCGCGCACGCGATATATCGCCTAAAAAGGACCGGCGGAGGGTAGTATGAGGCGGCGCCATCAATTTGACGTAAAAAACGCGTAAATCGAGTAAGGATTGGTGGTGGTAGGTGGTGTTGAAGTTTGGGTACGATTTGCTCAATTTAGATGGTCCGGATACTTTTGTCTTGGCACTGTAAGTCGCCGAGCATGGTTTCTCTTTAGGATGCACATGTAATTTCTCAAGCAAAATTACACACGAATCCAGTAAAGTCTTCGGTCTTGGTGAAAAAGATCACTTAGCGAACCACTTTCGCCCTCCACCTTTTCACCCTCTTTCCGCGATTAATCACATTACAACCACACAGCGCACTCGGAACCTCTACCCGTCCCAATACATAAAGGACCAGTGTCGACACAACATCAACATCCAGCGCCTGATAGCGCGCCCAGCAACACAATCAATCCAGTAAAAGACGTCAGCAACGGTGTTTCTCACGAGACTAAAATCCACGACAATAGCGTGTTGCCCACATTGTCACACACACACTTTAGTACATGCGGAAACCTATTCCCAACCAATTGAACCCCTATAGATTTTCTCTATTGCGAGTAACGTGAAAAAGTACCCTTGGCACGATCCTTATTCGAAAATCAATGACACCACCACACTTCGTGCAATTACTTATGTTGTTTTAAGAAAATGTTCGCACTGTTTCGCCGCTTAAGACTCGAGTGGGCTACGGGTTGGAATTCCAGTCCATTCCAGATGTGCAGTTCCTCTCCATTGAGTAGTACATCCCTTTCGACCACCCTCTGCAATTCGATCCAAGCCATCCTTCAAGCCATCCTTTTGACTTTTCCAAATTAGTAGATAGCAATACGACAACTCCAACCAACCACTTAATACCCCAAAGCATTCGAAAAATGAACGAGCAACCGGCCCGCTACCTGACCAACCACCGTACCCCCAACCTTCCCATTATAAACCGAGAACCAGAAAAGAAGAGAAAAGGCGATCAAAGAGCCGTCGTAACTGGCTCAAGAGCCCAGAATTTCCACCTACAGAATATGCAGGAACGAGTCGCCCGCCCTACAGTACAGTACAGTGCGACGCGGCGGCACAAGCCGTGCATCCATCAGTCATCACCGCGCTTACAAGCACACCACACCACAACCGCGCCGCCATCCCATCTCGCCTCAGCTACTATTGCATGATCGCACAACGCACCGCACCACGCACCGGGAAACAGACACACGCTCCCCTCGCGTATCTGACCCGCAAGTTCCCTAGCCGTACCGTATCGAATCGCACCGGACCGTCCATCCATCCTTCATGTTATTCGAACACCCTGCACCCCGGTCCCTGGCACCGAACACGTCACTCCACCTCACCACTTTAAGGTAGACACCCCCTTAACCCCCAACCCCCCAACCCCAGATCATGCCAGTGTGTGCCACCAACACAGGGGCCTACCTTAACCTGCCGAACCTACCGATCCTGCACGGCCTGCGCCCTGCGCGATCAATCACACAATTAAAGTCGGGGGGTGAAGCGAATCGAATGGGAATGGAGCAGAGGGATGGCATTTGCCGTGTGGCATGGCTCTCTTACTCATCCATCCGATATGAAGGAAAGACACACCGAGGCGCGCGTGAACTACTGCGTGTGAACCCCATCCCATCCTAAGAGCCGCACCCGCACCCGCACCCGCACCCGCACCCGCACCCGCACCCGCACCCGCATCGGCAGGACCCGACCGGCAGCCCTCCCTCCCTTTCACTGGGGTCCGGTTTGAGCTGGGGCAGTCATACGTAGGGTAGCTGGAGCCTGGCCTGGCCGGCCCCCAAATAAAAATGCATAGCAGCTGGAACTCTAATCTGCAACAGCGAGCCGTGAACAATGAACAAACGCGTGGGGGAGAGGGCAGGAGAACGATCAAGGTAGAATTAAATTTAAAGGGGAGTTTAAGGTTAAAAAAGAAAACCTTAATTGCAATGCCATTCCCCACGAATTCCCATTCCATTCATGCATGCACTCAAGTATGTCCATGCTGTGCCTGTCCTTCCATTCCCACCCTCTCATGTATCTTGGGGCATCAGTCCCAATCCCAGCCCGACGCCGCGCCCTCCTCCAGCCGGTCCAGACACCCAATATGCAAATTGACGACTCTGATAGTGAAAGAAGAGAATATGGGAAAGAAAAAGGGGGGAATCAGGTTTGCTTCAGAAACAATGCCACGACGAAAAGTAAAAAGGGGGGAATTATGATGCCAGAAACACGATATAAGTCTCAAAAAACGGCAATCTGTGTAGGATAGTTTGAAGAAAAGAGGTATCCGCCACACTGCTGCGATGCATCACATATCCTATGGAGAAGAAGAACCGAAAAAGGGGACAGCGCCCATGTATCCGTGCAAATGCAAGCGCTCCAGGGAATAAACTACCGCACAATGCAGAAGGCGGAAAACGAAGGACATACTGCATCGCATGCAAAGCGAAGGTATCTTGGGAAACGCCACACTGGCGCTAGGAAATAAAAGCACGAGGCTCCAAAAAAATTACCCCCAAGCGTGTCCAGCAGCTGTATGTATTGACCTCTCGTTTGGTGACCGTGCTCAAGCCGCTGTCGTTTCGCGTGTGTCGTAGGCTCTTCATATCGTGAGACTCGGTTGGACGCAAGGAACTGCCCTATAGGGAAATTCCAAGAGTCTCGTAACACTGTACAGTGCCAAGCGTTGCTGGACTGTGTAAATGCGTGGATAGGTTGCAGGCTGCTAGTCGACGAGATGGCTGGAAAGTAAACTACCAAGCAATGCAAGGAAAGAAATACGGAACAATACACAGAGCGACCACCAAAGCATGTGCAGATGCGTGCTTAGTGTACAGGGTATGATGAGAAGGCACATTGATATTCAGCAGGGACGAGGAAAAATTACGAAAGAAATAGAGGATGCTCCTTACGGAAACAGATACCTGGTATCAAGCACCTGTGCCAGGTGGCCCTTAGAAGCCCCAAAGCCCAAAACATGTGTTCTCGAGTCGATGTCGTCCTCAGGAATCTTTAGATGGCTGCCTGAAGTTTCTTTTCTCGGTGTCGACCTTACTAAAATGACTTTAGCTCAAGACATCATAGGCAGGTTTAGTATTGCCACCCTTGCTGAGACGTCTGGCCTGGTGCCCAACCTGGCATGCCAGGCTGCTGAGCAGCAGTGCTTTGGTGCTGCATGAACTGGTGAGGGCTCGGGCTGGGCTGGTAGGGATTCTGACCCATGGGCTGATAATTCGGGTCAGACATGGCAGCCATAGTGGAGTATTGTTGTACCGGTGTTCCGTGCATCGAGCCGCTGCTCTGGACGTGGTGCAACTGCGGTGATGCATGCATGGGTGACTGCTGGGGATGAGGCGACTGTTGCGGTGGTCGAGCGTACTGCTGCATATTGTGCTGTTGCGAGAGCGGTGATGGCTGCGGCGGACCTTGTTGCCACATGTGTTGTGGAGGATAGCCGTGATTTGGGCTTTGGCCTACTGTTGGGAGCATACCACCTTGAGCCATCCCCGTCGGCGTCATTCCTTGGGGCATACCCATACTTGGCGGTCGTCGATGCATCTGGCTGGGCTGCATGGGTGTGTGCTGTTGGGCCATAGGCGATTGCACCATGGGGTTTTGCGGATGAGACTGCTGTCGATATGGCTGAGGGGGTCCCGCTTGGCCCTGTCTTTGGGGAGTCTGTGCAGCCATGCTGTACTGACCCGCGCTAATGGCGGCATTTGTCGATGTTACTCGTGGCGACTGCATTGCTTGCGATACCTGGGGAACGTTGGTTGCATCTGCGGTTCCTGGTCGCTCGGCGGGTGCTGGAGGCTCATGAGGCCTCGCCCAGTAGTCGTCGAGGTACTGCTTCCGGTTCTTCCTCTGCTGCTCGAGCTGCTTGTTGAACTCTGCCGTCTGCGCAGCCTGGTTGAGAATTTCCCCCGATGGACTCGGCCTGGTCATGTCTTGGTAAGGTGCACCTGATATCTCATGTCGTGGTCGCTGCACGCCACTGTAGTCTCGCGGCTGCAGGTCCGTCGTTGTGCGCTGGTCGTAGGCTTCCACATTCGTGGCTGGCATCGTTCCTGGGGCAGGTG
This sequence comes from Byssothecium circinans, assembly GCA_010015675.1. Classification (NCBI taxonomy): domain Eukaryota; kingdom Fungi; phylum Ascomycota; class Dothideomycetes; order Pleosporales; family Massarinaceae; genus Byssothecium; species Byssothecium circinans. The sequence goes on along the minus strand of ML976992.1, from coordinate 33,372 downwards.
TCAAACCTCCAAAAGGTTGTAGAGGGTTGACGGTCGATCCTAGGTAGTCCTGGTCCAGCTTGCCGGTATATCCTCCAGTATGTGCAAAGGCAATATGTCCGCCGTGGTTTGCCTCGGCTGCGGCGGCCTCCCTGGCTTTTGCCGCACCTGGTCTCTTCTCACCCGCTGCGTCCTCTTCCGTGAAGCCCTGTTTGCGGGCTTTGCTTTCCCAGTAGTCGTCCCGCACACGTCGTCCGTTGACAATGAGTCTACTGCCGAACTGCCTGAACATGGACCGGGCGGTCACAATCGCGATTTGCCGTGAGCGGTATGAATATGGCAAAATTTCTTGATGGATCAAGTCGTCCTTCTCTGCTTGAGTCGCAATGATCTTGTAGAGCGACCTGTTCTTGTTGAAAAGCAGATACGAGTCGCGATAGCCTAGAACACGAGCGCATTCAGTTGCAAGCATGAATAATTTGTCCCCTCGGTTGGGCACGAAGAATGTGCGACACCGGTATTCGCGTCCGTCCAATGGGTGGCCTGTCAGCGTAACTTTTTTCTCGCCGGCATCGTCTTTTTCGCGCGGAAGATACTCGTCGCCTTCGGGATTGAGCTGGTCGGTCGTGTGGTCTCTTACGGTTGGCAGCGCCTTGATCACGGTCGCCTTCGTAGGCGTTGCCTTGCTGGGGGATGCTTTGGGCGGGGACGATTGAGGGAGGCGGGCGTTTGGCAGCTGTGGTGTCTGCACTGGCGGCGCGGGCGCGGTGTGTGTAGGAGTCTGCGGCGGTTGAGACGCGTGGGTCGGGCTCTGAGCAAACGAGACTTTGGGAGCCTTGGGTGGCCGGCCGCGTTTCCGTGGTTTGCCGTCATCTGTGCCTTCCGTGTTAGCTGGAAGATGCGTCCCTCTTTGGGCGATGTAAACATGGACGTACCTTGGCCGTTCTCGCCCAGTTGCACGTCGCCGTAGCTGTTTTCTGGTGAGCGGCTGCGTTTGATGCCGCGCGACGATTGCTGTGCGACGTTCTGTGACGGGCTGATGAGGGCGTCTGATGTCTTCTGTCAGCTAGTTTGGCTAGGATAGGCGCAGCGGATGTAACGCACCTTGCGGATTCAGGGCCTGCGGATTGATGGTGGCCGACGGGTCCATGATGAGGCCGTTCCCAATGCTGCCGCCGTTTGACAGAGCTAGAGCTTGGACAGGGTGCATGGAGTACATTCCAGGCGGTCGCAAATGCAAAAGGCGAGGCCTTCAAGCTGGCGGGCAGCTGCCGTCGCGTCGCGCTCACGATGCGGCCAATCGGTGGCGGGTGGTGTTGCGGCGCGACAGAGGCAAACGAGGGCCGGGCATGCGCAGTGATGAGTGGGCGGAGTGCGTGGTTGCAGAGAGCGAGATCGAATGCGGATCGACCGTGGTGAGCGACGGCGGACGCCGACCTTTGCCTTGGCCTAGTGGCAGCTGCGGGTTCCCGTATGGCCCGAGCGAGGGATCCTGCTGCGAGCTCCAACCCAACAGCGGCGGCGCGCTTAGGTGGGAGGGACTGCGACTAGCAATCCGTGGTACTGTAGAGCAGAGGTGCACTAACAGCGGGTGCGCAACGTGGAGACGTGCAGAGCAGCACAGCAATCGCACTTGCACTCGCTGGTGAGATGGGGCCGCCCTGGTGGACGGGAAGGGATGCGAAGGGATGCGATGGGATGCGTCGATGGATGGCGCAACGACAGAGGTAAGGCTGGGAGGCTGCCCCAAGCAAGCAGAGTCAGCAGTGCCAGCAGCGCCAGTGGTGAGCACGATCGGAGAGACGAGGGTTGGTCCTTGATAATAGCGACGCGTCAGTACAAGGCGCCCACGTGAGCGATAAGCTCGAGATGCAGGCGGGCGAGGCGATGGCGCCCAGGTAGTGGTAGCAGTGGTAGTAATAGGACGGAGTAGCAGTTCTGCTGTCTACGGAGACTGGTCGAGGGCCGTGCTGCGGCCAAACGACGGCAATAATCCTGGCTGGCGCCTGGCTGGGAACGCGTGGAGTACCGAAGCCAAAAAAGCCAGAGCCAGAGCCAAAGCCAAAGCCAGCGGGCACAGAGATGAGATGGGATGGGATCATGGATACATTGGATGAGAGGGGCTGGCATGGGCTGGCAATGCCTGGCATGTCATGGACAAGTACGAGCGACCCTCTGAGCTGCGGCCCGCTGTGGCAGATGCACAGCTAACGGCAGCGTCGCCTAGCGAGCAAACGATGCACTGATGCGGTGTAATGACCGTATCTACGCCATGTCCTGCCTGTACGTATGTACGTACGTCCGTATTGTGCAAAGCGGGAGATGATATTACGTGCAGCGCCAACCTCCAATATCGACTGCGCTTCATGCGCTCTGTGAGAATGCAACTCCATGACGCTTGCTCGCCGGCCTAACCTGCCGTCGCTCGTCTTGCACCAAAACGGCCCAGGACGCGCAGCTCACAGCGACCGCCTCTCCCTCGCCGCCACTCACACGCGCTGCTAATGCTGATTGAGCACGGCAGAGGCGACATGCCGAATCAACTGCTCACTGCCTGCATGCCGGCCTACCACCTAGGCGTGCTAGGACAGGCTGGATTGGGGCATGCATAAGCGGCCGTGGTCATGCATTCACTCCGCTCGCTCCATCCATCGAGCCATATCGTCTGACTCCTCCGCGCACCCAGTTCTGCGCCGAAGCAGTGGATTCCAGGCGCCGAGCTCTCAACCGCCTGCCCCTGCTACCCGAATGCAGAAGGTTGTTTTATTACTCCGTACTTCTGGCAAGCAATATACCCCCCGGTCTCTTCACACTCCAGACCGAACCCCCAAGCACGTCCAACGAAAGCCGCGACGATCCCCGGGTTGCCGGCTGGCCAATGTAGAGGCCCAATAATCGATGCTCAATAATCCATTTCTTAGCCCTGCCCATGTCGTCTCTGGGCGGTGCAAGTAGTTCAGCTATCCTACGCCAGCCTATGAGCTCCTCTGGCTATGCATATGCATACGCCCGTCGTCGCCATTCCGTCGTTCCGAGCTCGGCCTGCCGTCTGGATAAGCACATCACCTTGAATTCCTGGGCTCCCGGACTGCTTCACTCATGTATTGGATACAAGGTGCGACCGCAAGATGCGATCCGTTCAAGTCGTCCCGTACCCCGCGACAAGGGAGGTGAAAGAAGCAAGAATCCTTGCTCGATTTCCGCCGTCCCCATGCTCGCATCGCTTCCTGAGCAGGGGGCTTGAAACGCCATGCCCGCACCTCCCGGTCTACATCAAACTCTTGAAGAACCTCGCCTGTGCTCTGACCCGAATAGGCGCTCCAAAATCGGAAATCCGAACTTGATCAAAGTGTGTTGCATATACATTTCCTACCTGCGGAATACCCCGCCAATGACTCACTATACACAATCTTTCCCTCTCGAGCAATCAGCCCGACTCGTGTGCAGCCGGCCGTCCGGCGGACGCGTTCGCCGAAAGATGTACGGCCGTGGTTCATGTCTCAGTAGCCTCGTCATATGAGCCTCTGCAGGGTCCCGGCATCAAGCAGGCTTAAGCTTGTGCTTGTAGAGGCCACTGCATGCTGCTAGTCGACTGTCGATCGTCGACTTTAGCAGCCGTGAACATGAAGCAGATCCAGCCCCTACTACAGTCGCCATCCGCTTGAACTTGATTGTTAAAATTAACCAGGTGAAAGGCATCGTCGGTGCTGAGAGCGTGTGGGGCTCTGAAGCTGTCGATGGCGGGTTGAGAAGCCCTCTGCTAGACTGGGATGGGGACCTCGTGATAACCCACAAAACATCGAGCAAAGCGCTAAACCAAGGCTCACAAGGGTAGCCACAGTGGCTTCCCCACATTCCTTGCAAGCTTCTTCCAAGATGTACCAAAGTCAAGGCTCCGAAAGCCCACTGATACCAATCAACTCTTCTCCAATATGGAGAACGACTAGTTGTATATGTTTCATTATTATGCATCAGCGAGGTGTTCTCAAACATCTGTCGAGAAGGCGCGGAGGTTCCAAGAAGTGTCGTAAGCTGCCAATCCACAGCCAAACGTCACGAAGTTATGCAATTGGCGCCTCACGGTGCCATCTGTCACCATGGCTTCGCAAAGCATGGGTTCCACTTGGCAAGCAGTTGAAACGGTCGACGGTGAATGTTATGGGCTAATCGCTTTCACCACCAAGCGCAGCATCCGGTGGATGCTTCATAGTAGAGTAAGTTGCTCATCTGATGGCAAAGCAACGCACATGGGCGAATAGGCTGAGCCACTTCTAGGAAACACTTCCTGGGAGAAAATGAAACATGCGCCCACTATCTCTCCCGAAAGCTGCAGAGCCCCGCAAACAAGCTATCGGTTTGCTGAGAATTGCTTGATTTCGAGAACCAGTCGGAGGGAGGGTGTGTGGCTCTTGTTTCAACATACTACCTATCCGGAGAAGAGTGCTTGGCAGTAGTATTGAAGTGATGGTGGCTGTTGTGTCACCTTTCTGACCCAGGTATTGTGAGGCCCTGCAAGATTCAGTAGCGGTTGTACAGCATCGGCGGTGAAGTGAATGAGCTAGCGAGACGAGGCAGTAGATCTACCAGCCGGCAAGTATTGCAGGCTGAGATAGGAAATTATGATAAGAGATGTTGGATGGAGTTGTGGTGTTGTAGTGGCTCATCTTTTTCAGATGAGGTTGCAGACAATTGAACATCTTACTAACCGAACGCTGCATGTCTCGCACGGAAGGTGCGGTCCGCTCGTTACTTCCGCAGTGACAGTAGGAGGCGCTTCTTTTTTTGAGTGGACCTGACTCACCAACACCCTGCAAGCCTGTACTCAACGTCGATGAGTCTAAAACAGGCCAAAGGGAGGACAACGTTCACCTGGAAAGTGTGGCGGAGTCTCAACGAGTCCAAAAGATGGGTGGAGCCGGTGCAGCGAATCAAAGGCTTGATGGAGGATCTTGTCGACCGTCATGTGGTCCATTCGGAAGGATATAGATTGTCGTCGATGCTCTAGGTTGCTATCAAGCATACTTTCCGAGAGCGTCATCTGATCAATGGTACTTTGGAGGTATTGATTGGCTACGCTAGCTCTTGGGAAGCCGGGGATCCACTTTGGAGTGAACGACATTTCTAAGCCCAGAGGCCACTTTGCGATAAAGAAGCATCTTCTGGAGGCCTCGAATCTCATCATCAATATCTGCAATGCTCGGAGATCGTGTGGCGGATAGCTGATCTGGTTGAAGACACTTCTTAGAGCCCAACCTGAATCTTGGGTTAGACGCCATGGGAATCAAAGTCCTCGAACCGATGTCGCGATAAGAAATGTGCTACAGATGGTACTGTGCGTTAAGAAGGGAATACCATGCAATGAGAGCCTTGAAATACAGCCTCGTGTTCGACTCACCTTGCGTGGGGTGGAAATAGGCACGAGTGATGTTCTATGGGGGAAGAAATCGTATGATGAGGGGTCTTCAAAGAGGGGGGAATCAGGCAGCTGAAACTTAACATCGTCAACCTTGATCGTAGCATTTTTAGATACTACCTACTTGTTCCAAAACGCAGGCAACCGTAGTCATCGGCCTTGAAGCCCATCTGTTGGCATCGACTTGACGGCTTCAGAAACGCACTGCAAGCAATTAGCCCCATACTGCGTCCCTTCAAAGAGAGATACACTTCAAGCATCTGAGCCGATCTCATACCTCGTCGCCGCCTGTTCGTGGAGGCATCTCAGCGTTGATCCCAGCTCTTCCATGTCTTGCCTAAATTGCACTTTCTACCCTCTGCTACTGCGCATCATTTTCCAGGTGCCAGTCCAGGTACAGCGCTAAACCGTTCGTCGCGCTCTGTCTTGAAGAAGAGCTGGCACCAGAATTCCTTGTTATCCTCGTCGAACCAAGTCCAGAACTTGCTCTCATCGCGCCTATCAATCTCTCGAGCCTGTAGCTTGACGGCTACCGTCTCATAGGGTTCACCAGCAACGATGAAGTACTGGTAGTTGGGGTCCGGATCCTCAATCTTTTGCTCGTATGCACTCATGACGCGCACTCGCGGCACGATTCCGGTAGCGATATCGGGGAATTGGAACTGGAAGAGTAGGCCATTTTGGCGTGTAACCGGGTCACGAACTTTGGTGATCCTGTAGCCCGGGCGTCCGATCTTGATGACGTTCTTCTTGACCTGCACACCCGCAAGCAGTCCTGTCTGGCTGATGTCGTCCTTCTTACCCTCTCTCTGCTCTTTTGCTGCACGTCGAGCAAGATTTGTCTGATGCTTCCTTCCTTGGGTATGTGCGAGATATGAGCCGTCGTTCTGGTGGACTGTCAAGCAAAGACGGCATTCGAAGCTTCCGACGTGGTTCTTGAAGAAGTACGGGTCCTTGTCGAGATCGATCGTCTCGAGCGCGAGCTTGCGGAGACGCTCACGACGATCGGCATTGGTTGCAGAGGACGAGGCGACACCACCTCCACCGAACTTGGAGCCGGCGCGGTTCTGATAGAAGTTAGCCATGTGCTATATAAGTGAAGAGATTGTGCACGTACCTGATAATCCATCGCTGCGCTTTACTGTGTTGTACGTTTGGTATTGATAGGCAGTAAGTCGTAAAAGACTATGAAATTGGGGGTTTGGGAGGCGCGTATTTGTATGTCTTTGGAAATTGTGAAGTCGCCGCCAGGTACAGCGCGCTAGTGAGCAATTAGTTCCCTTGGCATAATCACGTGCACCAGGCACTTCAAGGGCTTCCACAGAAGGGCTTCGCCGTTATTCTTCCCTCCCATGCCTCAAGAATTTCCAAAATACAAGCCAAAGAATCAGTTTGAGCCATTTTGAAAACCTGTCTTCCCCGCTCAGACCGTTGCTCCTTCTACTCTACTGCGTTGGCCTTAGTTCTACAGCTAATAGCTATCAACTTACACGAAAGCCAAACTTCACATGACAACTGACATTTACGTGGGGAAGAGGCTTTCTTTTGACGGCCAGCTATGCACTGTAAGATATCACGGTGAGGTAAAGGGCACGAAAGGCGAGTGGCTGGGAGTCGAATGGGATGACCCAACACGCGGAAAGCATTCGGGTGAGCATGCAGGCACCAGGTATTTCGAATGTAAGCTTTGAACCCCCAGTTATACAACGTACGGTCGCCGACTTTGTAACAGGTCTCAGAAAAGAGGCACAATCTGCCTCTTTCATCCGACCGAGCCGCAAACCAGATCCTTCACGGTCCTTTGTTGAGGCTCTAAAAGCAAAGTATGCCTCTGAAGCCTATGACGATCCAGATGTGAAAATTGTGTTCCATGTTGCCGCGCAGAAAGGTGATCACGAGAAGCTCCAGAGTGAAGAGTCGGTCAAGATGAAGCAGAAAAGGAGTGTCCGTATTAGCGGGAAAGAGGTAGAAGAAGTGGGGTTTGACAAGATTCGCAAAAAGCTTGCTGCCTTAAGTGAGCTGAAGATTGTGATTCTCGACGGCTTGTGTATGGAGAGACCCGTTGCAAGAGCAAGAGAAGGCAGAAATGCGTGGCCAGCTGGTTTGACAGATGTTAAAGACGCCTGCCCGAAGGCTACCGAACTTGATCTTAGCAGGAACCTGTTCGAGGAATGGAGAGAGATCGCATCAATATGTGAGCAGCTCGACAATCTGAAAGGTCTCCGAGTAGAGTATGAGCCCCATGATTCTTCCCAGCTCTGTGACGCGTCGACAGCTGACATTCATTACAGCGGTACACGACTCCGTGATACCTCCCTGACCGACACAGAAGTGGCCCGCTGCCAACGCGCCTTCGCCAACATCAAAATCCTCAAACTCGAATCCACACTCCTCCCCTGGGCCGACCTTACTCGCCTCACGCACCTCTTCCCCAGCCTCACAGCACTAGTCGCCTCTCAGAACCTCTACAACTCCCTCCCGTCCTTCCACTCACCCACATCCACAATAACAGAACTCAGCCTAGAAGAAAACCTTCTCACCTCCCTCTGCTCGCTCCAACCGCTCATGAGCCTCCCGAATCTTCGCCGTCTGATCCTAAAATCAAACAACATCTCCACAATCACCTCTTCCCCTACCTCCCCTACGCCAATCTTCTCCGAAAGTGTAAAAGAAGTCGACCTCTCCTACAACGAAATAACAACCTGGTCCTTCATCGATGGCCTGCAGAATGCCTTCCCTGGCCTGACCTCCCTGCGGATCTCGCACAACCCACTCTTCAGCACCCTACACTCCTTCGACGGACGTCCGCTCACGCCAGAGGACGGCTACATGCTCGTCCTCGCGCGCCTCCCTTCGATAACAACGCTAAACTTTAGCCCCGTGCTTCCGAAAGAACGCCTGAACGCCGAGTCCTACTACCTCAGCCTCATAGCAAAAGAATTATCCTTTGCGCCGAAAGCGGAGGAGGAGAAGATTTTGAAGAGTCATCCGAGATGGGAAGAGCTTTGTGAGGAGTACGGTGAACCTGTTGTGACGAGGGCGGATGGTGTGAACCCGAATTCGTTGGCGGCGAGGTTGATCAAGTTGAAGGTTTACGAGAAGGAAGGGGGGAAGAGCAGAGACATTGAGGTGCCTAAGAGTGCGACGGCATATACGCTTTTGGGAGTTGTGTGTAGGGAGTTTAGAGCCAAGCCTAGGGCGTGTAAGTTGGTGTGGGAAACGGGGGATTGGATGTTCGCTGCGAAGGAAGTGGTTGATGATGAAGAGGATTGGACGTCGGGGAGTGAGAGCGATGAAGGGGAAGAGAAGGTCAAGCCGAATAGTGTGATGAGGGAAGTGGAAATCGTGCCTGGTACGAGGAGTATAGGGACGTTGGTTGAAGGGAGTGAAGCTATTGTTCGACTTGAGGTCAAGTGAAGGGAGAATGGTCAGATTGAAGTCTAGCAAAGGTCCAATTCGAGGGGTATGCTGCTGTACGAAGCAAAGCCAAAGAGACTTCAATCCCAATTAGATGGGATGCATGCTTCATCGATCATCCTTGTCCGCTCTCCTCCGTTGCCTCGTGCTCTTCTTGCCCGTCGCAACGGCACCCTCTTCTTCCTCTTCGTCTTTGCCCTTTCCTAGTTCCCCGTCTAGGCCCCACTCCTCTTGATCGTACCAGTCTTCGCCATCGCTCATTTCCCCAACGTGAGCCTCAGCTTTGCTCCACTTGAATACGTCTTGTCGCATGCGCTCTGCTTGCATCATCCCATGCGATAAATCCCTAGCCATGCGCGCAATTTCCTCTTGCTTTTGTACGTAGGCCATGAGCAACATGCGCGTTTCTTCGGCTTCGGCTTCGGGTAGACCAAAGTCGCGGTCAGGCAGTGAGGACGTAGCGAAAGTAAAGAGTGGATGGATGGGATTTATTGCGTCGGACGGCGAGACTGGCGGCGAGGGGGTAGAGGCGGCGTTGGCTCTTGCGCGGGTTGTCATTCGGTGGGCGGTCATCTGAGAGGCAGTCTCGGAGGCATCGTCGCCAGCAGGAGAATGCGATGCATCGCCGTTTGCCTGAGGTTTGTCGGTGTCGGCGTCATTTGAGGTTCCGTTTGTTACAGGGTCGGTTCCGTTCTGTACGTCTATCGGGTGGCCGTTGCCCGGATGCGCACCATTTGTCTGGCCCGCTTCTTCCATGTCCACGTCTTTGCGGTTGGAAGTGTCTTGTGTTTGTGCACCGTTCTGCATGTGCGCAGTGTCTCCGTTCACGTCACGCCCGTTCGTACCATTGCCCCAAAAGTCTTGCAGAGGTTCGCGTGCCATAGCGGCCAATGCGAGCGGAGCAAAATCCGAGTCGCCTTGGAGCTTGTTGAACAGCGACTTTGCGTGCCACAGTGTGATGTTTTCTTTCCGCGAGACAACGGCTGCCTCTTTCGCCAGGTTCGTGAGGTGTTTCGAAGTATACGCTACGCTATAGGAGGGGTGGTTTGGTAGATCGGCGGGTGAGGTCAACGGCGCGAGTAGAACTAGGAAGATAATCAGCGGGAGCCCCAGCGTCCTTTCGCACCATGTTAACGCACCCTCAAGCTGTATGTCGGCGTATGGGTTCTCCTCCACAGTTGTCAAATCGTCGTCGTCTTCCCACTCGTCGCCGGCTTCGACAATGTCGCCATCAGGGTCAAATCGCGGAGGATTGCGCTGCAGTATGTATCTGTGGTAGCCCGCATGCTCAATTCTCTGTGTCCCAACAGGTCAGCTTAGAATACAAGCCGGAGGGGTTTGAGGCACACCTTCTTGAACGGACGCCCATTTGATACATGTTCAGGTTCGCCGGAGCGTGTGTACTGGACCTTGCGCTTCAGGCTCTGCTTCTGGTTGCTGTACGGCTTCTCGTTCTCTTCGGAATCGGAAGCTGAAGTCGTCAGCCAGATGCGTAGGAGAAAGGCGGTGGTTCCTTACAGTCGTCATTTCGTAGTAGCCTCCTCTTCATGGAGAAGATTGTCTCCATGATTTGCTGCTGCTGTCCCGCCATTGCGACTGCGGGTGCGTCTTTCTGGCCGGCGGCAGAAAGTTGGTGGGACTGTGAGCGGCGCTATTTCTGTGGTAATGCGCATGAATATGAAGCTATGCGAACGCGCTGTGTGGTTGTCGACGGTGACGTGTGCTGGCGGTTCCGATTGTGTGCGCGGAAAGCTCAAAGCGCTCAGGTACACGTGCAAGCCCACTAGAGCGGAACTTCCCCGATATCATCACGAATCCCCCACGTCCCACAACCCTCTGAAGTGGAAAAGGATACTTCGTATACCACTACCCACTCCAACCGCCGAAACGAACATCAGAGCGCGCGACCTTACTCTAAATCATCTGACGTCGTCGCCCACTGTTTGCCAGCTTCATGGAGAGGTAGCCGCACCGCCGCCATGGATGCGTATCCGCCCGAATACGTCCTACACAATCTGCCCTTCATAGCCCTCTCCGGCCTGGGAGCGAAACCAGAGCTCGATCCTTCCCAGCCATTACATAATGTGCTACCCGGCCGAGCAGTCGTCAATGTCAACTCAGATGCACCCCCGGTCGCCGACCAGCGCGCAGAACACCTGCTCGATGAGCTTTTGAGCTATGATGCGACAAATGCGCCTTCGAAGAGAAGCGGAGGGGATCAGTCGGGGAACTTGGGTGGGTTTCGGATACGGGCAGTAGGGAGGGTAGGTCAGGCAGCCCCGTGGAAGCAATTGTAGGCACTCGTGGGAGACTGTGGCAGGAACCCCGTGCCTCTTTAAATGCCTACTGTAGACTTGGGGATCCACGCTTATGTTGCTCAGAACTTCCAGCTCCCACCGAAGAAAGCCGATGCGCCGAAGACTTCAGAAACTACGCCGCCGAGCAGCCCTACAATACCAACTACGACGTCATGGATCTTGCATTCTCCCCTATCACCGCTGACTCCTCGGTCGTCCGTCTTCCCTGATGGTGTCATGGCGCCCTCGTGGACCGCAAAGCATCAGCATTACGTGCCATCGATATTCGTGTCCTTCTTCGAATTCACCACGGACCCGATTACCAACAGTCTGCATGACAACCAGCTCAAGGCGGAAATCAACAAACTCAAGGCGCAGCTGCAGAGGTCGGAGTACCGCACTAGATTTGCCGTCGTGCTTCTGAGCAAGAAGTCGATCATCGACTCTCCTGAGATTGACGAGCGACTGAACACAATTCGACGTGGCACTGGCCTTGACCCCAAGACGCAGATGTTCTTTCTTCCTCCGACCTCTCCAGTCGAACTACGCTCTTTCGTCTCATCTCTTCTCACAACGTTAAGACCTATCAGTGTGGAGTACTACCGTGATCTCACGAAGCATTCGCGACGAAAGAAGGGCCGGGGAACTATCCCTCAGCCGACTACTCCTCCAACTAGAGGCACATCTCAGACCTTATCTCAGCAAGGGTGGAATATCCGCTACGACTTCAAACTCGGCGTGTTTGCAGAATTCCGCCAAGAAATGGATGCGGCCCAAAGACATTACAACATCGCTTTGGAGGCGTTGTTTGGCCCGGACGGCATCTTCGAGACTACCGCGAGTTGGTCACCAAGGTGGGATGAGATAAGGTTGCTTGCGGATGCCATAGCCATTCGCCACATCCGCTGTCAGTTGTTCAACAATTATCCGACTTCGGCGACACAAACTTGGTTAAGGTACAAGACACGACTCAAAGATGTGTTAGACCGTCGTGGGAAAGGAACGTCAAACTATGGATGGGAAGCGTGGGAGTCGACGTGGGCGCAGGCCATGGCCCGACTCATACAACAAACAGACTTGAACATCTTCCGCATAACAGCGCCTCTCCCAGAAACAGATTTTCTTCCGTCTGTGGAGAACAACCCACTTTTCTCGCCCCCCGAAAAGCAATTCCCTGTTGGAGAACGATTGCCACCCTGGGAGCTACTCCATCACGCAGGCTACTGGTACAAGTCTGCCGCCGATCATGCAAAGAGGAGATATCTTCTAGCCAGAGACATGCCAGAAGAAGATCGTACACCTCCAGGGATGTCGCCCGCAACCAAAGTCTCGAATAGGAATCAAATATACGATCACTATCTTGTACCCGAGCCTCACTTGGAATATCCTATGCAAAGTATATCTGGCGGCTTTGAGCACTGGAAAGATATCGTGGGGAAGTTAAACGCTGCCATTCAAGAGTATGAAGTACGAGATCAGCTGCGTAAAGTCCAGCAGCTTCAGCTGGAGATCGCGAGAACTTTACTCCATGTAAAAAGATTTGCAGATGCGTTCCACGTGCTCAAGCCGCTTTGGCGAAACATGGCTTGGCGTAGGGAAGGGTGGTGGACTCTAGCATCCGAAGTTCTTTGGGGTTTGCATGAGTGCGCTTTGCGTGTTCAGGATGCAGAAGCTTACGTTGCCACGGAATGGGAACTGTGTTCAAGAAGTGAGTTGGTTTGGCACGATGAATAGGAGCGCTGCTAACTATTTTAGTGTTCCACGGCAAGTCCAAGTACAAACATGACCTGATGGCATGCTTAGAGAATTTCTCACAAGATGGGCTCCCAGACAGCAAGCTGAGCATCCATCTAAATTCTAAGGACTTTGTCTCTTGCGGTAAGTCCGGCTCCATTTTGGTAGTGGGATAGCATCTGACAAGGTAGTGTCTATTGCCTTTACCTTCGCTAAAGGAGAGGGTAACGTCGGCGAACCGATGCCTTCGCAAATAGCCGTCACCTCGACGGCAAGACAAGGGTCTGCTCCAATCACGCTGTCAGGCCTGACATTCGATTTCAAGGGCGGATTAAGCAGGGTCCGACTGGAGCACGAAGCCGGTGATTCAAGCAGCGAATCGCAGTTGTACGAACGCACTTTCGAAGAGCAGCTTGCCTCGACCGTTTCTGGCGAGAAACCGCAGTGGGTTGGACGTGCCAATTTAGAACTTCATCCCGGCCAGACCAAAGCGTACACTTTCAATATCACATTTCGTGAAGCGGGTGATGTCGAAGCAATTGCCAGCAATGTGGAAATACAGACAGAGAGCTTCGACCTTACTTCGTCAGCGGGAGATCTTCATCTACAACCGGAAACTATGGCAATCTGGTGGCACAAGGCTGGTGCCGCTATTAAGCCGAAGAAGCTGCAAAGAACGAACGGCATAGCTATCAAAGTATTGCCCAAACCGCCGAAAATGGAGATTCGATTACCCAACGTACGTGATCACTACTACACCGACGAGCCCATCACGCTCGCCATGGAAATCTGGAACAAAGAAGAAGAAGAGACCGAAGCCGTGATCGAAGTTCGACTCCTTGGCCGGTCGAAAGACATACTGGCGTACGAATGGGTGCGCGATGCAGTCTCGCCAATGAAAGAAGTGCCGCCTCCTGTCGATGGCGACGTGGACCTTCCAGGCCACGTGGTGGGGCACCTGTCCAAGGGTGAGAGGACCACAGAAAAAATACGCTTTACCGCGCCCGCTGAGCCCGCAGACTACGCCCTAGAAGTCAAAGTCCTCTACCATCTCCTCAGCGAACGCGACATTCCAATCTCAAAGACACTCATCGCCGACCTCGTCTTCATCGGCCCCTTCGAGACCAGCTACGAACTCACACCCCGCGTCCATTCTGACCCATGGCCCAGCTACTTTGAGCTACAAGAAGCCGAAGCCACCCAGAATGCTGACACGTCATCTACCGACTCCTTCGGCATCGCGCAAAAATGGCTATTAAAAGCAAAGGTAGCCTCTTTTGCTGAGGATCTTCTCATCCTTAAAGACCTCTCCGTAGAAATACATTCCGTCCACGGCGGAGCCACCTGCTCGCTGTCTCGTGAATTTGAAGAAACAGACATTCCCATGGAACCACAGAAAATACATGACTGGTCCTTCTGCATAGATGTGCAGAAGATGAATCTCGAAGAACGGAGGCCGACCGGCATCGATACCAATCTGAACATCCTCTGGCAACGGTCTGGGGACCCGACAAATCCAACCGTCATGACAAGCATACCCATTCCACGTATTCATATCCCGTCTAGCGAACCTCGTGTCCTAGCCGCCGTCACCCCATGTCCCTCTGTCCAGGACGTGTTTTACATGGACTACACGCTCGAGAATCCCACCATGCATTTCTTGACCTTTGAATTGAGTATGGAAGCTAGCGAGCAGTTTGGGTTCAGCGGGACCAAGTTGAGGACGCTACAACTACTACCTATGAGCCGGCAGACTGTGAGGTACACCATCCTTCCGTTAAGTAAGGGGCAATGGATCACGCCGATGTTGAGGGTCACGGATCGTTACTTCAATAAGACGTTGAAGGTGCAGGCTACGGATGGGCTGAGGCTCGATAAGAAGGGCATTAGCTTTTGGGTGGTTGGGGAGGATGGGAAAGGGCCACCGGGACCGGGCGAGCGAGAAGTTGGGATTGAGGAGTGAAACTTGGGCGATTCAGGCGGGTGTGTAGAGGGTCGAGGATCTACAAGGCTTTATCTTACAACGAAATGTATGGGATCATCTTTCAAGCAACTATGTTTTCTACAACCAAAGGAATACGCATACAGGAGAGGGAAGCAAAGAAATCCGATGCAGGAGTCAAGGCCTGTTGGGGACTGCGGAGGGAGATGAGAGGTGGAGCTCAAAGCGTGAAGACAGCAATGTTTTACGAAGAGCGCATGCAGCTGAGCGAGTCGAGACATGATGTCCAGTCACCGCTTGACCTAGGAATCTTGCTGACTCTTCCATCGCTTCTTCGCTCTTCAAGCTTCCACATGGTTCTAGAGCTTCTAATGTCGTTCTTATCATATTTCATATGCGTCTTCCTACATTTGTGTCTTAATGCAGGGTATAGCCATCGGAGACCGGTCGACAGAATGCTCCTCGACTCCATCAATAGCCAGCATATCCGCGCCAATGTCGCGTCCGCCTTGAGCTTCGCACAGGTAGCGGGAACACTCGGAGGTAAAGCCAATGCCGAGTGGGAGTGCCTGCATGATCCGACCTCAGCAAGGATGCTCCACAACGACAAGAAAAGCTTCTTTGACTCAAGCTTGCTTGCCCGGAGGCTTACCTGGATGCCAACAGTTCGAGCATATTGTTTACTCGCCTCAAGCCTGGCCAATCCGTAACAGTTTCGTCCCGGGCATTCGCGATGCTGTGGAGAGCGGGAACTTGTCTGAGGCTCGAAGGCAGGTTGACAGAGTGGCTCATATTTGGCGAATGCCAGCATCGCTCTGCTATCATTACAATGCACTGCCCATATCTTTTGTTCTATCATAATATCGCAATCTGCTTAGCAGAACATGACAACATTCGACCCCTACCATTCATACTCACCTGGACTGGGACGAATTAAAAGCCATACTTGCAAACTTCTGGGATCAGCGAATGTCGCAAATGCCTCGCTATCTCACTAAAAAATCAACAGGGGGATCAATATTTGTTGAAATTTGTCGGCTAGCCGATCGATCCCATGATTAGGAATACGCTCGTAGCGTCACGATTCCGCCAATCCTATGATATCGGCTAACTGCCACAAACATTTTCCTTGGAGAAAAGATAGAGCACCCATTCTTCTACCTTCCATTTCATATATGTATTACAGTAGAGCGGAGGCAGCGCGCTGCAGACACATGGTTCAATGTACTCGGGTCTTGCCATGCATTACGCCGACTTGTTACTGCTTTCGCAGCTTGCATACATAGGATTCTCTAGCAGCTACGACTATCGAAATCCATGACAAGTAAAGGTTTTGATGATATACCATAAAATCTGCACACAATCGACTGGCGTCACAGGCCCTCTACGCGATTCAGATCGAGTTAAAATGTCTGACATAGAATGATGAGATAACACTCGACTAGGAAAAAATTCCTACGACTATCTACATTGTAGCAACCCTATAATGCTACTTCCTCAACCTCCAACGCTATTTCAAATCCCACCAATCACATTAATACGCAATCGGCCTCACAAACTCCATCTCAGCATTGGGACGCATCTTTTGGTAAACATCCAGTTGCGGTGGCTTCAAAAAAACTTCGAATTTAACGCATACGGGAAATCGTACTCTGGCGGCGGGACCGGACTAGCGCGTGAGTGAATCCAATCCAAACACTTTGGAGGTTTCGACACTTATGCTCTATGTTGAAATCAGGCAAAAGTTCAGGGTAGCCCTTAACGCGGTTGTAAGTCGTTAGCGTTACGTCGGCTTTGCATATTATGCTTGGGCGTAAGAGCTCTGCGCAGTGGTCTGGCGAAGTAGCAAGTGTATCGTCGCTCTTTAGGCAGTAGTATGATCAACATGACAGAAATGATAATTGAGATGCATGTTCATCGAAGGCGTACCAAGTTGAAAGCCACCACTTCACTGCTGAATTGTTACTACTTGCAAGCCAAGCCTCGTCCTGTATCTGGTATCATGTTTTCCGTACCTAATATCACCATAGCATAAACTCTACCAAGGCGTACAGGAGCGGACTACTTCCCAGCCTCAAGGAGTAAAGGAGAAGCTCGAAGATATATACTATCCACCTATATGGACCGTCGAATTATAATTACACAACTTCAATAAAAACACGATCATACCTCGTCAACGGAAACCCCCCATCATCAGTACCCTGTACAATAACCGATATCCTCTGTCCCTTGCCCGCATCCTCGGGGACCGTCAAGCTTGCGCCCCTATCCCCCTGATGAATCTGCACAGTGCCCGGATACGTCCCCTCCTCAAGATACTGCCACCACTTCGTACTCACCTTATCCTCATCAGGATCGCTAGTCTCTGCAAACAACTCTACCCTAGACCCCGGACGCGCCCTCACCGTCTTCCCACCGACGATTCTGACGGATGGCGCATGATTCCCCTCGCTATACTCCCCCGTCAACGTCCACTGCATACGCGCCGCGAAATCGTTCTGTGCGGCCGCAACCCAGCGCGCCGTCGTCCAGTTCCTGACCTCGGAGCCGTTCGCTGCCTTTTCCCTGTCGACTACGACCCAGAGATCAGGCGATGTGCTGTTTTGCTTCGCGCGGCCGCCCCAGCCACCCAGGGTGGGATTGCTCGGGTCCTGGAGGCCTGTGGTTAAGAGGGGATTGAAGGCTACATTGTCGCCCTCGGAGAGGAAATCGTATTTTTCCATTGGCTTGCAAAATGTCGATGCTGCCGCCTTTACCGGATCACCGAAGATGTCTAAGTGATCTCCTCCACCGGGAGTAGTCTGTCCATCGAGCCAGGAGCGGTATAAGCTCCCCAAGGGCCCGGTCTGGATGTTCGCTTTGATCCACGAACCTTGATAGTAGATATTGTTGTCAGGTAACCCGCGGACGTTACCCTGGCCTTTGTTGCAGTTATAGCCCCAGACCTGCCATCCGGCGGAGTACTGCTGCACGCGGAGCGACGGCCAGTTGGGCGCGATGTAGTCTCGATATGTGTGGTCTTGAAAGCCGCTGGCTAAGATGACGGCTTTATGGGAGATGTATTTCTTGATATGGGGCCACTGACGCGAGCGAGAGTATTCATCTTCAATAGATTTGAGGGCGCGCGCGATGGTGTTGGTTCCGCCCCATGCTTGTAGGTATAGCGTACGTTGGTCGTTGTCAAGCAGCAGTTTCTTGATCAAGTTCGAGCCGTCAGTATCCTTTGCCATCTCGCCCTCGAACTCGACGTTTCCGATTTTGGTGATCGATAAGAGTTCTTCCGGTGTCGGGTACGCTGGATCGTGCTGGGAAAGATTGGGATAGACTTCTGCGTACGCTTTGAGGAGGTAGGCTTCAATGGTCGTGGTGCCGGTCGGACGCCATTTTGTTTGCGAAGTGTTGTACTCGCGGTTGGGTAGAAAGAAGTTGGTACCCTTGCCGTCGCCTTCCCAATGGAATTGGCTGGATGTGTAGATGAGGCCTTGGTTGTCGAGCTCGTTGGTATAGAGAAGATACCGGACTAGGGAGGCTAAGTCGTCCTGCTCCATGTCGGTAGTGACAACGGTGCGAAGCTTTGCGGATTTGTTGATGCCATGGCCGAGGACGCTGGGCAGAGCGCAGGCCAGGATGCCACTTGCCAGTAATCTGAGAATGTACATGTTGGGTGAATGTATATTTCTGGCCCACGAATCCCACGATCCAAATTTGACATGATTACGAGCCCGAATTATATATATTATATTCAAGGCCGTTGACGTCGTTGTTAGCTAGTTAGTATATTCCCCCGAATCACCGAACAATGGTGCTTAGAATTTCCTCTCTCGTCCTCCCCACAGCGTCTTCCCCGCAATCACGTTCCTAGAAAAAATCCTACCCGAGGACCTGAGCATGCACATGGCGTGCTAGCGTTAAGTCTGTAGTATGTACGGCAATTGGCTCTTGCACAAATTTGCGGAGATGCGGGGGAACCTGCAGGAATTGCATTGCCCTGCCGATCATGAAATTATCCTAAAACAGATACAATAGGCACAAGACATAGAGGACGAGCCCGAAAGCTGCTTGGCAATAGTAAATGAAAGAAAAGAGCAAGAGGTAGAAGATTATTTCTATGTTGCTTTCTTACAGTTGTAGAGTAGTGTGTTGTACTGTACCCTCTTAATTAAAAACTATGTAACACTGCACGAGCTCGAAAATTATAGGCGTTGTACCATGGCCCTACACAAGATCTGCCATCATCCAATCTACCACCTAAGCGACTCCACTGTAGAAAAGTTGGATCGAGTCACCCTAGGTCAGCAACGCTTCAAGACAACCTTCTTAAACAAAGCCCACTTTTACCATATCTACATTATTCAAAGCCTCGAAATGCAAATCTTCTCAATACCCCTCTTCAGATACCATCTCCATTGCTGCAAAGTGACATCACTTCCATCACCATGATATGTCCGACAATGACCCCAGTGTCAAGCATGAAATGAGTCCACATTCCTCGACTCACTTTATCATAACATCACACACTGTCCAGCTAACTCGAAAGGATATACAAGAGTCATTTCAATTCTATTTCATTTATCATCATCATTAAAAAAACTGCAACCTAACAGTCATTGAAGTTGTCTACGCCAATTACCCATATCGTTTTCCATTGCAGCCGTAAACAACCAAAAAGAATGGACGGGATGCAATAATTACTCCCAGAAACGTACCAAGAAACCACATCAGAGAATGAAAGAGTAGCCCCGAAGAACCATCTCCGTATAAATAAAAGGGAAGCACCAAAATCCGTCCTATGCCTCTCCACTAAGCTAACATCGCCATTTCAGTTAAAATACCCCAAGAACCAAAGGAGAGAAACCAAAACTTGAAGCAAAAAAAAAAAGAAGGAAAAGGAGCCCGAAAGTCTAGTATCGCGCACTCGGTGGTGCACCGATAGGTGGGGGAGGAACAGCGGCATAGGGGTTTGCGTCCGAGTAGGTTGTGGGATAGGGGTTGGCAGCTACAGGATAGGCATACATATTAGCCCCGTTCTGACCAGCAAGGGCATTCTGCCGGGCCTCCTTCTCGCGGCGTTCTCTTGCCTTCCTCCTCTTGCGACGCCTCGTCTCCAGCTCTTTCACGCTGTGCCGCTGCTCATTCATCTCTTTCCACTCAGAAAAGGCCGACTTGATTCCGAGTGCTGCAATACCGACGGCGGCAGCGTCCTGGAGCATGTTCTTGGATTTGCGTTTGCGGGCTTCTTCCGGCGTCATTTCTCCCTTGGCTACCAGCTTGTGGCGGTTCTCCGAAGCAACCATGGACGAGTACACGCCATGTGCGGCATGGATCGTCGCGACCGTGGCCAGCCCGGCAGTTAGGAGTTCCTTACCTCTCAGTTTCTTGCGCTTCAACTCCATGTCGGTGGTCGACGTAGAACTCGAGCTGTCCCGCCTTCCCCTCGACGTGGTGGCTGTCAATGCACCACCTCCTCCGGCGGCCGCTAGTCTGCGATCTGTATTAGCTCCCTGAGCTCCTGAATAAGAGTCGTCCATACTGCGCCCTGTGTCGTACCCGCCTCGGCGGTAACTCCGGGAAGGTGGATCGTAGCGGTCTGCACTGGAGCTGCGAGAGCGTTCACGCCTGGAGCGCGACTTGGAGCGCACGCGGTCGTAGAGAGCCTTGCCTGCTGCGAGCACGGCACCACCGCCAGCCACCTTGGCCAATGTGTTCTCGCCATCACCGTTACGAGACTTGTCGCGGCCACGGGATCGGGAGCGACCGAAAATGGACCTGGATCGGGATCGGGATCGCGAGGGAGAAGGGGACCTGGAGCCATTCCGACCGCGGGAACGCGAGCGAGGACCATTGG
Organism: Byssothecium circinans; assembly: GCA_010015675.1. NCBI lineage: Eukaryota > Fungi > Ascomycota > Dothideomycetes > Pleosporales > Massarinaceae > Byssothecium > Byssothecium circinans. Next base: position 12,745 of record ML976992.1, on the reverse strand, counting down.
CGACACGGTTTGCGAGAAGACCCCCTATGGCGGACTCGGCGACGTGGCGCTTGCCGTGCCTGTCGGGATCCTTATCAACAAGACTGTCGATACCGGCAGCGCCAAGAGCAGCAGTTGCTATGCGCTGGCCCTTCTCGCCCGTCCATGGACCAGGAGTCTTGCGGCTTCGGAAGGCTTCAACGGCGCCGGCTACTATGGCGGCTTTGGCTGCCTGTTCCCATTTCTTGTCCGTGTTCTTGTGGCCTCCTCGTCGGCTAGGGCTACGTGAGCCAGAGCTGTAGCGGCGGCTTCGGCGGTCGTCATAGCCTCCATAGCGATCGCTGTCGTAGTCGCGGTCGCGCCGGTGTCGAGACTTGGAACGGTCGCGGCCGGTGACGGCTCCTATGACACCACCGAGACCTGCAGCCTCGCCCAAGTCCTTGATGTTGTCGACGATGGACTTGCGACGCTGGGGCTTGGGACGATCGGAATAGACATCGTAGTCATAGTCGTCATCGCGCGGGCGGCGGCCACGGTCGTGGCGATGGTAGTCATCGTAGTCGTAGTCGCGGTGGGCTGAGCGAGTGCGCCTAGGCTCGTAGACCTCGCGGTACTTGGTCTTGCGGTACTCTGCGCCTGGCGGAGGGAAGTCGCGCGGGATGTCTTCGATGCTTTCCTCGCGGGTGGGGCGGTAGACGAGATCGCGCTGTGCGGCCTGGCCTCGGCCGCCGCGCTCGATGTACGTCTCCTCTCTCACATACTCAGGCTCGCGGTCGCGCTCACGGGTGGAGCGGTGACGGCGCGGACGGTCGTCGTAGCTGTACTCGGACATGGTGGTGAGGTGTGGTGCACTCTACCCCGCAGTGGCCTGACGTCTCCTCGCGGCTCTCGTGCAGCAAACTTCAAAGCACTTCTCTTGTATTGGGGTCCGGTCGTCTGGGCATGGCTGAATTAGTATGAAGACATTCAGGCAAGGGAAGAGAGGGGGGTAGCGTACCGACTACTCGAGTAATCTAGCCGTGGTGACTAGCTAACGCAGGCCAGGTGAATGAAGAAGAAGAGTGTCGGCAAAGACAAAACAAGGTGATGGGGAGTTATGTCGGTTGCTCTTGCGGGGCACTCCGGCAGGTTTTATTTCTTGGGGGCGAGGGTAGGGAAGGTCGGGGTGGGTGACTGTTCGATTGTCTTGGGAGTCGCCAGGTGGCGTATGGTCGATGATTGCAGACTGATTACTGCGAGTTGAGGCTGGGATAGGGTGAGGGCCGCAGTCGCGAGATGGCGGCGCTACGTCATAGCGTCGAGCAGGGCAATAATAGGCTGGGCGTGCAAGGAACCTCAAAAACCGGTGCGGTGCTGCCCGACGGTGGAATCTTTGATGGCCAACTGGCGAGAGGAGCCGACGCAGGACCGGTGACCATGACCGTCCGCCAGTTGACGGACGCCTGAGTCTTGAGAGCGAGAGCGCCCGCTCACCGCGCCGCGTGCACAGCCTTTGCCTCGCGACCCGGTCAGCGGAGCACGCCGAGCAGTACCATCTCCAAGTCCAAACTCCGACTTCTGTTTGTCCACTCGGACATGACTAAAATTCACTCACCAACTCCTTGAAGGCGCGACGAAGCCGATATGCAGCCCGAGAACTGGACGGACCCAAGCTTCGCCCATTGGGCACCTGTCACCGCACCGTGCAATTCCTTCAAGGGTACAGCTTGCACGGTATAGTGCTACGAAGTAGTGTAAACTTTTAAAGGGTCTAAATAGTCAGCACACCGTAGTAGAAATATATTGCCTGGCAATAGCTGCCTAAAGCCCGATGAAGGGTTCTTTTTCCCCTCCGACTGTGATCGAGACATGGTTTGTGATAAACCTCATTTTGGCATAATATTGTACATGAACCGATGAGCTCAAACGAATATCTACATGCTGGAGCCATCAGGCCGCAATGAGAAGTGAAGTGGTATCCGCCCATGATCCGCCTGAACGCCGATGCTTTTTGCATTATACATTGTTGAAGACCGTGGGTGTACTCACTCAAATCCTCTGTTCCATATTCTCTGACCAACTACCCTCTGCCCGTCGCAGCAACTCTTCATATACCGTCCAGGCCAATGCCGAGCTGACCGCTTTCCTCGCGATCCTGATCCCTAGTCCACCAAAAAAGCTCCTCAACCCGTCCTCCACCAACATCTTCTTCGCTGCCTGCACTGTGTTGGAGTACGCATCCGGCATCAGCTGTATTCTCGTCTTGATCGCATCGAACGGATTCGTCACCGTGGTCGCGAGCCCAGCGGCAGCAACACCCGAGCTGAAATTTATACCGGCAGAAGTGCTGGAGGAGAGAATGGTTGTAGGGCTATGCGCCTTCTCTTCTATAGTGGTTGCGAGGCGTGATAATCGCTTCTTCGACTGTTCGTAGAAGAGAACGTAGAGACCAGCATACGGCCCATCGCGCACAGCTGTCGCACCGAATCCCCTGAAGAATCCGCGGATACCTTCTGTGCGGAATATGTCTCTTGACGCTGAGAACAACGAGGAATACGAGTAGAGGTTACTCTCGTACCGCACCTTCAGCACCGTGATTGGCATCATAAGAAAACCTGCCCCTGTCCTTGCCACTGCTCCCGTGGCCAGATTCACCGTATTGCTTAGCTTAGGCAGTGTACTCGAATGTCCATCTCCTGTTCGGGCTTTGAATTCGGAAGCGCGCTGGGTCGCGACTTCGGCTCTCCGTCGCAGCGCGTTCAGCCCAGAAAAGTATATCGCGGAACCACATCCTGTGCGCAGTGTACTTGGTAGCGTTCCCCTCCAGAATTGCCGTATAGGCTGTGGCCCGCTGGCTATCGATTTGATCGTGGTGAGGAGCGTATTTTGGTGCGATTGCTGCACGCGAGTTTTGAGGAGATCAGCGGGTTGGAGGAGAACAGCAGAGAGCATTCCAGAGCTCAGGCCGGCGAAAAAATGGACTGCTCAACCATTAGCATTCATCCATTTAGTCCGATGTTGATTGCGATGAGCTTTTTCAGCGTGTGGAGCTCTAAGCAGCACCAAACTTACAGGAAGACGACGAGCGCGACTTCGAGCCATCTGACATTGCCGCGCCGTCAATGCTGTGTGTGCTATGAGTGATGGAGTAAATGATTTTTTTGCATCTTGTTGAGTAGCTGAAGTGCGCCCAACGAGGACAATGAACTGAAAGTTGAGGTGAATAATTTGATGACGTTGAGTCGTGTCGCGGGCAGCAAACCGAAACCTCCCGAGCCGGGATCCCGGAATACCGATCCTTCGTCCAATACATCCTGAATTCTCTCAACCAGCTTTATGTACGTGAATGGTTGGTACGATGCTCAAATCAAGGGAGGATGATATGTGTTGTTTCCGATCATGTCGGTTGCTTGGAGCCCCTCTTCTGTTGCAGTGTCGGTTTCTCCCTTTCCATCACTTTATTTTCACCACATACCAAATTCTCTTGTGCCCTCCAGGCTCCTTCTTCTCGTCGTTAACCTCGTCATTCCCAATTCTGTCATTCTTACTCTCGTTCATAATCACGGCCTTCGATCTCCTTGCTTGTTCGTATGGCAAGGACGCCAGCATCGCCATGTTCAGGCATTATCAATATAGTAACGAACGTATAGGCAGCTTAAATTCTTGGAAGTGGAACCATAATATAGTTTGCTTTGCGAAAGTACAGCTTGGGGATAGTCATGTCGAAAACCACTTTTGACGTCCTTGTTACTGGGCAGATTCTGAAGCTACGTCGACTAAAGTAAAGATTGCCCGCGTTGAGAATGTTCAACCTTGTTCAACGCTACAACCCTTATCTCTTACATGGCCACAATTGCGGCAGCTTGGATCCCATGTTTCATTGGGTCCGTCTCCACAACTGCACTACGGTGGCATTAGACTCGCAACGTGCGACCTTGGCATAACTTACACAATACCAGTACTCCTTCCCATCTACACATTCTCCCTTCAAAAGTTAAGGCAAAATCATCATTTTATGCCCGTATCCAACTCACTGGTTTCCATACTCCAAGCGTATTTGGTGGTAACGAGCTTGCTGGTAGGCATGCTTCAATGTGCCCAAGCGCCAGAGGGGTGGTCCATACATCTTGCAAAGAGGCATTTTCTTCGCAACTTGTATAGAGCAGTGTCGTATGAGATGTAGATGACTTGATACACATGGTCAGGTCAGTATGAGCTAGAGGGGAGAGGTGGCTGACCGATTGAACGTCCCACAGGGGGGAATGACCAGCGCACTCGGAATCGGGCATGTCAACACTTAGCGGTTGCAAATACTCTCAAGTACAGTCGATTTCTGTCAGATTGAGGTTGCGGCGATGATCGTACAAGAAGTATGGTGGAGAGCCCTTGCTGTCACCTGCACCTTCTCAACCTGAGCTAGGCGAACCAATCAAACACTGTTGGCTCCAGGCCACCTCAGCCTACTCTCCTCCACGAACAAAAAGTTGTAATCTCAGCCTTGTAATTCTATTCCCGTAAATCAAGCGAGACTACTCCTCCATCATGCCGTGGGCATCTCCCGCGGAACCGTCGTCTGCTGGCAACGGCTCATCACCGGCCGCCGAAGCGCTACACTACACATGGCATACGAGTCGGTGTCAGAAACGTATCGGCCACACAACCCTTGGGAAAAGTTTACTCAGCGAACAGTGGCAAATCACCATGCCGAAGACTCACGGCTCTGTCCTCCGCAGCTACCAATCTCAACAACTGAAGTCATTCAGCGATTCTTGTCACATGGCTACATCAGGTTGGACCAAGCCATTCCCCGAAAGCGACAGCTTCTTCGAGATTACCTCGAGGAAACAATCAATGTACGACAAATTGGCGGAGCGAGTGTTGTGGAGCATGACATAGTGGCCAAGAGTAAGAGCGCGGACGTTGCCCTGCTTGACGACCGCCAGAAACATGACCGTTGTGCGAAATTAATAGGGCAGGTATGCAATAGCTGTCAGATTCTGTCCACTAATCTCACTATACCGGAATTATATCGCCGCTTACAGCAAGAAGTACGTCTCTCCGACCATGCTTCAACGCACCATGCCGACCGCTAATGTTTGCGTGATGGTAGAGACTGTTGCACAAGGCAGAAAAACGGATCATGTCAGTCATATAGTGAGGAGTTCCGAATATTGCTGGCTAAGCTGCCTAGATTTATTCCCAATTTGACTTCGGCCGGCGCTTTGGTATTGGCTTCAACAGTCGCGAGGCGATCCGTAATCCCCATTAGAGGCTTTCTCCATCGATACCTCGGGCGAGAGCACATATTCTCCGTGATTACGGTACGTCTTTAATTTTTGCCAGACACAAGATAGTGCCACTTCGGAGATGATCACTTCAAAGGAAACTTTGGCCAAGTACTCAGTACATTTTAGAGATCAGACACAAAGGCTAATATTGATAGACTTGGGGCTTCTTCCTAGAGTTCCACATCCCATATCATGCAATGAGGCGCGCTCCTCTGCATAAAGACGAGCGAAAAGTATCTGACAAACGCCTTCGGAAATCAGGCCTTCTACCTCTTCAAGTAGAGTCGGGCGACAGTGAAGAGCTTTACTACCATGAAGCGCAGACTTCATCACTCTCTTGGGGTCCCGATGAATGGTTCTGGACTGAACTGTTCCTTGTCGATACGTACTTTGGCTCCGAAGACAACTTACTCACATATCTTGCGGGCAGTACACACGGCAACGGGTTTGACCCACCTTTAGGGGGGGTAGGCACAATGGAAACACCATGCTTTGACCCACGAGACTACTGGCTGATGAAGCTGGATCGACGGGTGCTGCAGGTGACTGAGGAGTATACTGCGCTTATCGAGACGTTCAATAACCGTATGGAAGAATATGTAAGCCATTTCACCCCTGTCGTACACCAGGAGCAACTGCGCACCGATGAACCGTAATATTGCGGTCCATACACGTTGCTTGGAATCAGGTCCCCTCTAGCTTCCAAGACACTGACATGCACCAGGGCCGAAAAATCCAGCGCAAATTCGAAGACGACAGGAAAAGAACCCACACGCAAACCCTCAGCAACGTCATAGAAACCATCCAAATCTTCGTCGACTGCATAAGCGGCGTCATCATCGCCTGGGAAACGTTCCAGAAGACCCAAATCTCCTTCTTTACCATCCATGCACGTGAGAAACTCGAGTATCCCCGACGTATCGACAACATTATCCGTCACATGGCGGAGCTAGAGCGGCTGAAGCGGCTTTTGATTACGAAAAGAGAGCGGTTTAAGTTCAAACTCAACAGTGTGAGTCGCTACATGACGCATGTCGGAATAGGAAATTAACTTTGACATGCAATAGCTTCACACAGTGTCGAGTCTCAAACAAGCCGAGACGGCGATAGATCAAGGTGCGAACATCAGAACGCTTACTCAAATGACGGTCGTAAGTTCCTGATCCTTCTTCTAAAGATAGTTGTTAAGCTAGTCTTTTCCTAGTACTGCGTCTCTTATACAGCTGCTTACACTGTCCCAGTACGTCGCTTTCCCCCTACTCTTCACCGCGGCGATTTTTAGCATGGAATTTGTACATTCCAAATACCCCTGGGTTCTATTCTTCGCTGTGCTCTTGTCAACTTCTTTGGTCAATTATATTATTGCTTCTCATAGAAGTCCGTGGAGGGTTTGTCTTGACTGTAAAGATTGGATTGTCGATAATAGTGCAAGATGGAGGGAGAGAATACTTAGACGACCATGAAGACTTGATTTCTTCAGCTTGTATATTGATATTTGTCTGATGGTGATTTGCTTGTCTTGACTCAGCGAGTCATTCAGGGTACGAGTTCAGCGACACTTTCTCGTCTTTGACCTATGCAAAGTATTGCTGAACCTGTGACACGCAATCGTACACGGGTACACGACCTGCAAGATATCATTATTTCCATCAAGCCCACCAAAGAAAGAACGCATCAGTGTTTAAAACATACTTCATTACATATTATACTTTGACGAAGAAAACATGCTCAAAATGCAGGAGTCCATGGTATCATAAACTCCCATCCTATGCAAACATCTCAATCGAACCACGCTATGCGACCCAATGCACGTAGAAAGCACTCAAACAACCACCTCACGACTTGCTCTTCGTCCGCAGCACCCCCTTCCCCGCATGACTACCCGCCCTACTCCTCACCGGCTTAAAACTCTCCCTCGTATGAACCCGATCAATCTCATACGGATTATCGTAATACTCATTTACCGACCTCAAACTCCTCCGCGACCTCGTACTCCTCGCACTCTTTGCGCTCCTCGCGCTCCTCACTTTCCGCAACTCCTCTCCATTCTTTTCCACGGCCTCCTTCCCCGTCTTTATCCCCTCGAACCGCGGCGGCTCCGCCTCATTTTCATACGAGTAATCGATCGCCTCTTGCTCGGCATTTGCCTCCATTTCTTCGGCGTGCGTGTGTGAACTGTCTGTGTCGTCGGATTGCTGTGCGGCGAAGGCCTTGCCGCGGATCTTTTCCATGAAGGCTTCGGATTCGGCGGCGTATTTGCATTTCTTGCGGATGGAGGCGCCGTATTTGTAGAAGAGGAAGGGGAAGGGGAGGCAGGCTAGGGCGAGGAAAGCGGGGATTGAGGATGCCCAGTGGATACCGAGACGACCGTACATTTGGGATGTGAACTAAGCGGATATTAGCATACAATCTGAACGAAGGGAAGAGGGGAGGGCATACCAATGGGAATGCGGCACCGAAGACTGATCGGATAATGCCATTGCCCGCCAAAACCGAGGCTGCAAAGATGGTGTACGCATCGATGAGGTAATTCATAACGCTTAGAAAGATGAGAACCATGCCGAATCCGAAAGGTATACCTGCAGCTACACTCGCCGCCCAGGGCAAGCCTGGAGAGTTGGTCCACGCGAACCAGAAGAGACCCACGGGTAACGTGATAGCTCCGAGGATAGACGGTGGCAACCGGTCCTCGGGGGCTGCAAAACCGCCTTCGGATCTCTCAATGCATTTCAGGTAGCGCTTATTGTCGTATAGAATAGTATAGGCGACAGCAGCGAACATTCCAATAGCGACACCAATGAACGGTAGGCCGGCGATACCTTGGTTCCAACCACGGCCAGTACGGTAGACGATAGGGAATGCGCCGAAGAGCATGTAAAGTGTTCCGTAGATGATGGCCCTGAGGTCTGTGAGCCACTTCTCCTTTTATACATGTGAAGACGTCAAACTTACATGTACAACGACAACAGGAAAACAATCGGCTCGGTGAAGAGCAAAATCCAGGGTCGCTTAAGACTAGTCGAAAAAGCCTCACCGAGAGAGGTCTTACCCTGCTCAATATCACCGCTGGACATATAAACCTTGCCAGTCATATTTGACAGAGTTGCTGCGCGTTGGCGTAGAAGAACTGGTGGATACGTTTCAGGAGTGCAAAGGATGGCAGCGAAGAAAATGAAGCCAGAGAAGATAGCCATCAATCCTTGCACCCATCGCCACCCTTCTGTCATACCAAGGAAGCCACCAACAATCGGACCCAGCACAGGGCCCATGAATGGGGCGACGGAGAAGATGGACATGGCAAGTCCACGGTCCCTGGCTGCGAACAGGTCTGCGACGACACCACCAGCGTTCGTCAGTGGACTGGATCCAAAAGCGCCGGCGAAGAATCGAAGGATAAGGAGGGTCCGAATGTTTTTCGACCCGGCGGCTCCAGCATTGAAGACAACGAAAGCGAGAAAGGACACAAAGAAGATTTTCTGCCGACCATACAATTCACTAAAAGGTGCCCATAAGAGCGGACCTAGTGCGAACCCCAGAACAAAGAGGGAGATACCGAGTGTAACAACTTCTTGAGAGGCTTCAAACTCTCGGATGATTTGTTGGATACCTACGTGAATTAGTACACATATCTCTCTCCCATAGATGGCATATACGCACCACCTGAGAACGCCGACGAGCAAAACGATACTGTCAACGTCGCAAACGCCATACAGAAAGTACATATCCACTTCTTCGTCTTTCCCCACGTCATCGGATTCCTGGGATCATTTTCTATCCACTCCACCACATATGGATCCTCTTCTGTGCCCGAACCCTCATATTGCCACTTCACAATTTCGTCTGTCACGGTGCCTTGCTCGAGTAGGAGCTTGAAGTGCGGTATGCCCTGCCTTCCGGATTCGGGATCGACATTCTGACGCTCTGGTTGTGATTTCTCCATGGGGTGTATGGTCTGATAGTTGTCTGGATGATAATACACCTACAGGGGGGAGAGAAATGAAGGGCCTCAAACACGGAGAAAATAAAAGGCGAGAGATGGAAGGGGGAAAAAGCGCAAAATGTGGGCTACTTGCTGTGAGGGGGAAGCAAAGTGTGAGGAAACTCGAAACCAAGCACCAACACACGGGAAAAGTTCCACCTATATCAGACACGCCTTACCTATGACACGCAATGACAAAAAGGTGCTGATTTTTTTAATCGCAAACGCGGCTTCGGCCGAGGTTAGTTGTGACGGCCCCACAAGGCTTAAGTCCTACCAATGACATGCTACCACCGTGGTGTCGGGTATAAGCAGGTGATGACCGCGGAACCGCATTCTTACCCGCAGTACTTACCGCACGGTCCCGGGCAGCATTTTTTTTGGACTGTCTGGACAAAGATCACTTGGTTGATGATGTCACGTCGATCAAACGGCCGTTGAGAGAGGACACTAGGCTGGAAAAGGAACCTCAGCCTTTACCTCGTCGGTCGACCAGGACTTTTTTCGCCAGGCGAGTCAAAACATCTTACGCACCCTCCGTACCTCCGTTATTTCCCTCCATTCCCGCCGTTCACGTCGAGCTCTAGAAATGATTCCAAAACATATGTCCGGAACCCCGCAAGCGGTAGAGGCGTCATCCCTCCATGTTGCGACTGGAATTTCAAAGCATGCCGACGTCAGCGAAGAAAAGGTGACGAGACCATGGATGGGGGTTTACTTAGTAATTACTAAGTAATTTAGTTATAACTAAATAGTAACGCCTGATTAGGCTTAGCACCTAGTAATTACTA
>ML976991.1:1137429-1148575 GCA_010015675.1 Byssothecium circinans | reverse complement strand
AGTAAACTTGCGCTTGACGTACTCTCTATCCCAGCGTCAAGCTGTGAGTGTGAGCGCCTGTTCAGTGAGCTGGGCGACCTCTTAGAGCCGCGACGACGACGTCTAGGACCTCAACTTCTAGCGGCAATACAGTGCGTACGACGGTGGCAAAGAGCTGGCCTCGGAGGCGACGACGAGGTAGTGGAGGAGGAGGCAGCAGACGACGACAATATGGAGCTTTTGTGCGGGCTGGCGACTTGGGACGACGAAACTCAACACTAAGGCTAGCGCTAGTACAGGCTATCAAGCCTATCAATCAAGCCTCAATCAAGCTCACGATCTCAGCTTGTTAGCCCCAACAATCCAAGCTGACGCCCTCAAAAAACGAGCAATCCAAGCTAACGCCTCAGCTTGGATTGGCTTGATTGTTGACAACTATGCTAAACACGTCGATCTCTCCCTCTGGCTCCACCTGTATGCCTTTGATTCGCTGGGCGAGATCAGCAGTTCAAGGCGCTTCGGCTTTTTGGATGGAGGGAAAGACGTGGGCGACATGATAGAAAAAGTGGATAAGATATACCACATGACTGGACTTGTATTATCATCCCCGGGTCCCATCAAGATTGCGCGCGCTAAAAACCTCCAGTTCGGCCAATCACATTGGTTGCAAAGCGCTCAGCTGAAGTTCAAAGACTACATGTCCAAGCGCAAGTCGAATCCACTTCTTTCATATTGCACGGCTTAGGTCAAAGCACGGCTCGAAAAGCCGACCACAGATCCAGACCTGCTCAACGGCACTCTCAAAATACGGGAGCACGATCCAAGCAAGCTGTCTGTAGACGAGGTAGTTAGCTCCATGTACATCAACCTGTAAGTGGGCGAGGCCATGTCCCCCTGATGTCAACTAATTCGGAAAGAATTGCTGGTCAACATGTACTCGCAATTACACTTCGAGCTCTCGTGTATTACTTGGCGAAGACTCCGTCGTGCGTGGAGAAGTTGCGGGAGGAGTTCGCAGCTGTTGATGTTGAATATCCACGCCCCAGCATGATCCCATTTTCAAAACTTTCTAAACTCCCATATCTGTGAGTTAAGCACCTTTCCCGTACGAGGCTAGTTGGGCTGAGCAGCTGTCATAGAGAGGCCACGATATACGAATCTCTTCGAGTGCATACCAATACCGGGCTCATGCTTGAGCGCGTTATCCCTGCTGAAGGTGCCACCATTGACGGATACTTTTTACCCGGAGGCACAGTAGTGGGTGTCAATGCCTGGGCTTTGCACCACAACAACCAAGTCTTTGGTGACCATGTCAAGAGCTTTCGGCCAGGACGGTGGCTGGAAGCTTCCGCGGAGGAAGTTGCCACCATGAAATCAACTATGTTCTCGGTAAGACACCCACCAAAATGCCGTGTTAAGATGCCGTGGGCTCACTCACGCAGTTTGGTGATGGACCGCGCAAGTGCATCGGGCAGCATATTGCCGTGGCACAGTTGTCAAAACTGTTGGTGGAATTCCTGCGGGAGTACGATGTACGGTTGAAGGACCCACTCAAAGAGTGGCATGTGCATGGAAGCTGGGTGACCAGACAGTCGGATATGGACATGGTGGTTTCCAGACTCTGCAGGTATGATGATCTTGATAAGAACCTGGGATGATGGAAGGATATTAGCGTAGTTACGGCAGACTGAAATATCTATCGTATTCATGGAAATTGAGTCTTGACTGTGCCGTGCAGGCAGACTTGTTAACAATCAATCCTATCAATCCGGATTGATTGGACGGCTTGGTTATCCAATCCGTTCGCAATCAATCCGGGGCCTGGCGTTTTATCAATCAATCAATCTGATTTTAGTAGATTGATTGGACGGATTAATACAAAGTTATATTTTGTACTATAGCCAACAGTATATATACTTAGTAATACTTTCCATGGTGTTAAGGTTTTGGCAGACGAATCCTAGGGCTCTCATTGGTCTAACTAAGTAGGACTAGCGTACTTGTCAAACTGTCAATCCTTAATACTATGGATATCTCTATTGTTTACACGCTACCGCTACCCTCTAAGACGCCATTATTATTAAACTTCTATCTCTATAATGCGCAAGCCTAGTTAGAGGTATGAACCACAACCTTTCCCAGGTATTTAAGCAGCGCGTTAGTCAGATTAACTTACAAAGTACTTACGCAGAGCCTGTAAGTAATGTTATGACAGATGCCACTACTAATATTAACGCGTTTAGCAACCTAACGCCCATGACGCCCACGCCTACCCTAGGCCTAATAGCTATCAATTCGAATCTAGCCTACGAGGGCATCATATGGACGCGTATCCTAGCTTATTGCAAGCCCCCATTCAAACCTAAGCGTAAGGGCGAGAGCTAGGTATAGTAGTACGGCTATTAGGTGTATTACAGCCCCTCATAAATACTCTACTGGCTCTGCAAGTACTGCCACCAGCGCCGTACAATTAGCGGAGTTTATTAGGCCAGCACGTTAACGTTAGCTATTGCCCGGCATCTTAGGTAGGAGATACTAGGGCATAGGCTTAAAAAAATAGGCGCTAGAACTCTAGGCAGTAGCCCACCCAGTTAACTTATAATAATGTCCTAGCTGTAAGCGCAAGGCCTCCAGGTGTCGCAGGGTGTTATAAATATAATATTAGACTCCTTTAATAGGGACGCGTTTTAATACGCAGTGCTTGACTAGGTTATCGTAGACAACTAGGCCTTGCGCGTAATTAAGACGCCAAATTTCTAGGCCATGATACAAGCTGCCAACCCGCTGGCTGATAGATATCTCTAGGCTAGCCGGCGAAGCTTACGTGACTATATTATTGCAAAGTATATGGCGTACGTGCCCGCCGTAGTTAATTACCTTAAGGCGTTATAATCTCTAATACACATCTCATTTAACAATTAGACGTCAACTAGTGGTAAGATAGCTATTATAGGTATATGCGTACACCATATTAACGCTGCTGGCATCCCTTAGGACTACGTCCTTGGCCTCCCTAGCTTAATAGGCTCCCATATAGGTGATAATATTGCGTCAGTCATTAATAGTACGCTAAAAGCTTTTTAAATTACTAAGGATACGCTTAGTTACTTTGTCCTTAATAATGCTACTAATAATGACACCACTATTAAAGCCTTAGCTACCCTATATAGCTTTAACCCACGCTACTAATAACTGCGTTATTCTTACTATATCATTAACCTAGGGGCTTAGTAATTACTCTTTAGCAAGGACCGTGACTCCTTTTAAAACTCTAAGGCGAATCTTTCTAGTAAGGAGAAATTCATAGATAAGTAGCGTAAGGGGGGACCCCTTAGAGTTCTATATAACGTTATTGCGTTAATTTATATACCCTAAGCTTATTAACTCCTTTAACGCTACTAGGCTAAGTATCATGACTCTAGAGATTATTCGAAGCCCTAGGAGGTTATTAAGCCCGTTAAGACTTAGTGGAACTCTTATTACTTATATTTTAAGAGGGTAATAGAGCTCTATAACCCGCTAGGGGATTACATCACATATAAGATTGATAAATATAGATAAGAGGTTGCAAAGCGTCGTAATAGCTCTAATACCTATAAGAAGCCACGTCTTTTTATCTAAGAGGGGGGCCTATTAATAAAGGACTAGGTAACTATTATAGAGTACGTCTAGCTGCTACTACCCTTCAAGGAAGTAACATCTTTCTTTAAGGGGAGGGGTAGGTTAAGTACGTCTAGAGCTATATAGGAAGTCCTCCTAATATTTAACTAGCTAGTTAACACTATTAAGGATACAAAGGAGTAACTTACTAACGTTAATTTTAATGACCCTAACGCTCTAGAGGACTATGTCCTAATTAATTACATGGCAGCCCTATTAAAGCTCTCAACGTATTACGCTAAGCTAGCTAAGTCTCTAGCGTATTATATTGTAACCTAACTATACCTAGCTTATAAGGACTACCTTAAGAGTGCATGGCTAGTCTCTAAGGACTACGATAGCGGCCTATATAGTAGCTACCCTTAGCAGGGGTGGTTAGAGGAAGCTTACTAGGGTTTTCAGCTACTCTAGAAAGCCTACAAGGACTCTACGCACGTCACCCCTTAGGATCTAATAATGCCCCCACCTAAGAAGCCCCAGACATCTTACGGAGCTAGTCGCGCTAATTTTATAAAGGCTACCCGCCAGTAAGTGGCAGAGACTACTTAAAATAATGACGACGAGTTTGATCACTAGGTTAAGGAGTTGCCTCTGGATGAGGGCAACTCATTGGCTAGAGATCTATTGAAGTACTAGATAATTAAGAGTGAGCACTACCCCACCTTATCAAGCTTCGCTCTCAACATGCTGAGTATCCTGGCGGCGGTAGCTGACTGTGAGAGGACCTTCTCTGAGCTTAGAGATTTGCTAGAAGTTCGGAGACTACGCATGAAGCCAGATTTGCTCTCCGCTTTACAGAGCCTTAAGAGCTGGAAGAGATTAGGCCTTACGCCTCAAAGACTAATATCCACTAGGTCTATCATCACTCCGAGCCACTTACCAAGCCAGATGGCGACGTTATTTGACGTCAGGGACGTCAAATTTGATGGAGATTGATCACGTGTATGATCACGTGTATGATCACGTGCGGGTTAATTCACTATTTGTACATATTATCAATCCAATCCGTCCAATCAAGCCGCTCGGAGCCTATCAATCCGTCCAATCAATCCGCCGGACGTCAAGTTATCAATCAATCAATCCTCCGACGGAGGATTGATTGGATTGATTGTTAACAACTCTGCGTGCAGGAGAGGTGATACTTTGAATACGTTTGAGGGTCGTTCTAGACCTTCCGAGGGTACTTTTCGCTCATGGCTATCACATAGCATGCATTTTTGCAGCTGCAGCAAACGACTATCATAGGTACCCTATGCGCATCAATGTGATGAGCCTTGCATAACCCTTTCATTGGCTGCTGCGCCGCTCAACATATAATTTGCCTTCGGGCCGTGGCCGTTCAACGGTCGTAAGTTAAGTCGCCTAGGTCTAAGCTACCGTGCCGTTACAGCGGGTACTATGGCCTTCTCTTGGCGTCGAATAATCCTGGTACTTCATTGCGGCTCAGTACAATCGTGCTGCTTGCCCCGCTTTGTGCAACTCCCATGCTCCATCTCTCATCGTCCCAGCGACGGCCGCCATTTTTTTCCCTTAGCCATCCAAGTCGAAACCTTCCTGGCCACCATGTTTGTTGTGCACGAGCACGTGACGTTTTGCCAGAACGTCCGCGGCTATCCGCATGCTACGACGACAGACTCGCCCTTGCTAAAGCTTGCTGTCAAAGAGTACGTTCCGAAGAGTAGCCTGGAAGCAACTACGAACACTCCTCGCGTAACCATCATAGCTACACATGCAAATGGCATACCCAAAGTAAGCAAATCTCATTGAGGTCGGCAAGCGCAAGTCAAAACGGCCAAACGCTAAAATGTAGCAGGAAGCTTACGAGCCCCTATGGGAGGAGATGGGCATTCGTTTGAAAGACAAGCTAAAGGCCATCTGGATTGCTGACTGCGCCCATCAGGGTGCAAGCGGCATCCTCAACGAGGGCCTTCTAGGAGATGACCGTGAGTCCCCGTTCAACTCAGTCATCAGTCTTTTCACACGTAAAAGCCGTTCTTTGATTCCAACTATTTTGCAGCAAACTGGTTCGACCAATCTCGAGATCTACTGGCGCTCGTCAATCAATTCAGAGAACGCATAAAGCCTCCTCTCGTCGGTGTTGCACATAGTATGGGTTGCGCACAGCTGTATGTCAACATTGCATACTCATGGATTACGGTGGCTAATCGATAACTAGAGTCCATCTATCGGCCATGCACCCTCGTTTGTTCCAGAGCCTTATCTTGATGGAGCCTGTCATCCAGGAGACAATCCCTCCAGGACCCAATGCGGCCTTCATGACCACCAACAGGCCCGACCTGTGGAGTTCACTTGAGTCGGCCAAGTCGCAGTTTCGCCAGAAGAAGTTCTACAAGAGTTGGGACCAGCGCGCCCTGGAGAAGTATCTTGAACACGGGCTTCGACAGACCCCAACGCTGCTATATCCAGACGCTCCTGATGGCTCCGTCACTCTTTCAACAACCAAACATCAAGAAGCTTGGTCCTATGTTCGCTCAAACTTCACCCAATATCCTCAAGAGGGTCAATTTGACGAACAGGAGCGCATGATAACCGCCGATATGACCGCTGACCAGGCCCAGTACCAGTTCCATCGAGCAGAGGCTGGCCTCGCATTCCAGTCTCTATCATACCTTCAACCATCTGTTACTTGGATATTTGGAAGCAAAAGCTACATCAACAGCCGCTCAGACCGAGAAGATTTGGTCACACGTACTGGAACCTCCGCCAGAGGAAGTGGTGGTGTAGAGTCAGCTGTATTGGACGGTGCTGGCCATATGCTTCCACTCGAAAGAGTAGACGACACTGCGAACTTGGTTTGTGCGCATGTCGAGAGTGCATTGGATCAGTACCAAAAAGAAGCCCATTTCTGGAAAACGTTTGACTCGGCTAAATCTGCTCGAGGAAAACTTGCTGTTTCGGAGAAGTGGAAGCAGGCCGTACGACAAAATTCAGGCACAAGGCGGCCGGGGGCCGCACCAAAGCTTTGAAGTGGGCTAGAGAAATGGAACTCTTGACATGTCCATCTTGTTTGATTGCTATTCTATCCTACACAGTGTAAAGACTGTTAATCTCATCCCGATACAACTCCTCGCTTTCTCTTCTAGACACCGTGCCTTTGATGGTACGCACCAGCCTCTTCTCTGGAACCGTAAAGAGGATGAGCCCTTCAGTCAGTTTGACCAGTTCTGAACAATTTCTGTTGGCGTGCTCAACGATCGGCAGTAACTTCGCCAATCTCTCCCCGGCCGAATCATTCCCTTTCCACTCCACAAGAAGAAACGGCTTCGGCCTACCTTGACCGCCAATAAGAACGCCGGAGATATCGTCATGTGCAGCAGCAATCTCCTCTTCCATGCCAGTGGCGTAGAGATCCTCGCCATGTGAGAAGATGATCAGGTCATCTGTCCTTCCAACGTACTTCCAAAAGCCAGTCTTGGACGCGTGTTTCGCGAAGAGGTCTTTAGTGCGAAATTCCTGCAATTCAGGGTAGACATGGAAGACCTGTTGCCATGCCTCGAGCGATGCGTCTCTGACAAAGACAGCCTCGTAAAGACCACCTGAGGAAGTCGGTTGGAGCTGCATGCCCATTCCTGGACGGAAGGAGTAATACTCCCAGTCTTCGTCGCCTGTAATCTGCAGAAAGTAGGCACCCGCCTCTGTAGATCCCATTGCCGGTTTGATGGGGACATGCGCACTCAGCTTTGCCACTGTACTCTGAGAAAGGGGTGCGCCTGCAAAATAGAGGTAATCTAAATTGCGCAGGCATTCCAATCCCTCTTCGGTCTGACACATGCCGTCAATAAGAGCGGTTGGAAGCATTGAGCCTTGGACCTGGCCCTGGATCATGACCTCCCGTGCTGCGGCTGGGGTGGTTGGTCCCGAACCTGCTGGGCCAATAACTACGACACTTCCGCAAAAAATGGGGAACTGCAGTGCCACAGTCATACCGACGAACTAGCCCAAAAGGTTAGTCGCGCCTTCCTGTATGGCAACAGTGAAGCTTACATGAAGTGAGGGGAGAGGAGTGTACCATCGCCGGTTTGCAAAATGATCAAGCATCGTTTCGGCGTCGGCATCGGGCATACTCCTTGCATTATGGAAAGAAGCCATCATTCCATGGGTATAGGTGATCAGCTTGGGAAGCCCTGCAGACAATCAGCGTCTGAAATGTGAATGTAACATGCAATGAGAGACTCACCGGTCGTTCCAGAGGTGTGGAAGACCAGCCAGGGATCATCTTTGGCCTCGTCGGGCAATTTTGTGAACTGGAACCCGGCCGAATGTTCATTAAACAGCCAATCCGACAGCGGGGGAACCTGCAAAGCAGAAGCATATATTGCAGAACTGTCGGATAGCACTTGGTGTACCACACCCGTGTTCTGCTCACCATGCAGGAATGTTTTGCACTCAGAAGCCCGGATGAGATGAGCTTGCGCCTTGACTGAGGCAAAAGGCGAGGGCAGCAGTAACTTTGAAGATCAGTCTGTGAACCCTGTATGCCTTACATGCACGCAGACAAACATACCTTTTTCCCAATCTTTGCTGCAGCAACTGCCAGGATGGGATAGCGGACATCCTTGGGACCCACGTATGCGACGGTTTCGAACGGCAAATGGGCTGGTGGAAGATTCGCCTTCAGCCAAGTACAGGCGTGACCGATTGCATTCGCAAATTCGCTGTAGGTGATGTCCTTGAAGCCCTTGCTGAGATCATTGTCGTCGGTAGGAATCACGGCCCATACGCGGGACGGAGTCGTGCGTGCATACTCGTCGATTTGCGTGACTATGAGCTTAGTGCTGGTTTTCATTCCTTCGACCATGTTTCTGTTTTCTTTGAGAGTGGAGGTAGGCGTTGTAAGTCTGCAGCTCGAATTCGAGGCAGGTGAATGACAATATACCCTTCCAATATAGTACCTTGAAATGCAGTTGTGAGCTCTTTGCGAAGGAAATGGCTACAGAGATAGCTCGCCACTAGATTAGATGACGAAAGCGTCAGCCCGATGCAGGCGTTTCTGTATATAGACTCGCGCCGTGAACAAACTTACATGCAGTTGTACATATACCGAGGCAATTCCTTCCAAAATGAGTCGTTTACAGCCATTACAGCATCCCAGCAACATCCTAGCATAAGCTTCAGGGCGCTGCGCCGTACGTCAACCTTCCCGAGGTCACCAATGATAACTCTGCTCCAGAAAAAAGACGCAATCCATCCATATTACGACCAAGTAGTGTAGCCAGATTTGAAATGAGCTGGAGCCGATCAAGTTCCTATCGAGAACGGTTCCCACATATGCTACCGGCTGCACCGCATTCAGTCGGACTCCGATTAAATGTTGCCCGTTAGTCTGCCAAACCCATGTTATGCATGCATTGAACTACACTACGGCACAGTTAGCGCTTATTATGCAGTCATAAGATGCAAAGATGTATCCCCCTGATACTGCCCAGCTGACTATCCGAGGATCCGCTCATCACCCGTCACTCCAACGTCCCGTTCCGCCCAACGTCCGTCAGCCACCATACCCGTGATTATGGCCGCGCATCCGACGCCCGAATATCTCGCAGAGGATAGTGGACCAACGTTGATTGCCATCAGTGTTCTATTCATTGTGCTCGACAGCATATTCGTCGCACTCCGGTTCTACGCGCGAAATCTGAACCACTCACCCATCGGCCTTGACGACTTCATCGTTCCTTTCGGCTGGTTTAACCACGTAGGATTATGCATCCTTGGGATCAGTCAGTTCAAAGTAAGCCAGCAGCGTCACAGATTGCTAACGCTTCGACAGCAATGGTATACGATGCTGGCGTAGGCCGCCATCTCGCCTACAACATGAACAAAGACCCTCACATTATGGTGCATTGGGCAAAATCTCTATACGCGCTCGAGTGGTTGTATTTGGCATCCGCCGCACTTCCTAAGATTTCCATATGTTTGTTGTACCTTCGCATATTCAACAATCGCGCCGCAAAGGCAGCCACGCATGCCGTTATCTGGATCATCATCGCAAACTGGATCATCTTCATTGTAGCGACTTCATTGCAGTGTAGGCCGTTCGCTTATCAGTGGAACAAGAAGATTCGTGGTGGAAGTGTATCGATCAGGTTGCCTTATACAAGGCTTCCAGTGCGCCGAATATCGCCACAGATGCGGTGATTATGCTTCTTCCTATCAAGACAATATGGGGATTGAAGGTATCGAGGGCGCGAAAGGGGGGTGTGCTGTTTATTTTTTCCACTGGCAGTGTGTAAGTTGACCGTATCTCGTTGAAGTCGTAACAGGTGCTCATCATCGAAATAGTGGTATCGTAGCTTCTTGCATTCGCATGGCTTCCTTCTTCCAGACAGATGCATTTCAGGACAACACGTGTAAGCCACTCTTCCCGCCATCAAACATAACACCTGGTTCTGACCAAGCATACAAAGGGGCATCCGTCAAGCTCGTTGGATGGTCGATTATCGAGCCGGGAATGTACCTCGCAGCAGCGAACTTTGTCCGACTCCGCCCGGTGATGGCTTTGGTGGGGCGTAAATTGCACATCAAGGACATCTGTGGCTCGTTTTCGAAGCGCAGGTCGACAAACAACATTTCTGGAATTAAAAATATCAGGCTGGGCGCTTTGCTATCGTCGCATTCAGGGTTCAATAAAATTGACACTGAGGCGGAAGGGGCTTCTACGAAGGGCATCATGCACTCAAACGTGTAGATTGTAAGGGCTGCAAAGAACCGAGCCCAACTGGGAGGAACGAGTTGTAACCTTCGCTGTGAATGTATTCAAAACTGGGTGAATGTGATTTTTGAGCCGCTTATGTGTAGAACCATGTGGTTCCTTGACCAAGCTGGAAGATGGAACAGATACCATAGGAAAGATAGGAAGAACTTGAAATGTTTCTACCAAAAGGAGCGATACGAGACACATCTTTGTGGGAACTTCACCACCCTAAAAAAATTGAACCGCAACGTCCGAGTCTTGAAGGATGCTCAACAAAGTCTCCAAGATAGTGCCGTCCTTGATCGCCACATACAACATCGAGTTGTAAGAACCAACAGTTGGCGCTTCCTCAATTGTGCCGCCCTGCTTCTGAAGCTTGGGCGTTTCAAGGCGTCGTGTGCAAAGTAAGGGAATCCCGAGGCGCTTGCGTACAAAGGTATACAGCCTTCGGGATCCACGTCCAAGCAGCTTAGTTGCGTCGCCGTGCGCAATATATGCGTCCCGAACGGTGGACCAATGCGCCGCTAATGATTCCGAGAGAGTCTTGCGCAGGCTAACGATGGCGGTTAGCGGGACATTTCTTGCCTGCAAGTCCTGATTGTCGAGTAAAACCAGCTGCAAGCTCCGACCCATGGCATCTATTATATGCAAAAATCGGTGATATTCCTTGGCGCCCTCGGTAATTTTTTTTCCTCACCAAAATCGCTAGCGAGAGCGAAATTGTCATAAGATCCTACAATAACAACCTAACTACCTTGTATAATCGTCAGAAAACTTGAAGCTTTTCAAACATAT